>PVKE010019184.1:0-28706 GCA_004027555.1 Craseonycteris thonglongyai | reverse complement strand
CCGAGGATCGAATCCCGGCTCCGGCCCAGGCAGGACCCACATGCTGAACTGGGGAGTTCCCACAGTTCGGTTCTCTAACTATCTCTGTCTCTGTCTCTCTCTCTATCTGTCAAAAGTAAAATAGAAATAAATATGCACTGAAGATAAAATAATTACTCTATAAATATAAAAAGATATAAAAAAAAAAAAAAGTAAATTTCAGAAGGTTCAAAGGTTTGAATTTATTTTTTTAATTTATTTTTTAACTGAACTGGGGGGTCTCACCGCATTTGGGAAGCACACCCCAGTTCAGCATGTGGGTCCACCTGGGCTGGAGCCGGGATTTGATCCTGGGTCCTCCGGGCTTCAAAGCGAGCTCTTAACCCACTGAGCCATCCCGACTTGCCCCAAGGGTTTGAATATTAAGTAACTAAATAAACAAAATACTAAAAGAAGAAATAAGAACTTAAGTAATCTTGGGGTACAGAAGGCCTTTCTTAACTTTACAACCAAAGTTAGTAAGTATAAAGAAAAATATTGAGGTTCCACTATATAAAAGTGAAAATTGGGGCTGCCAGGATAGCTCAGTGATTGGGCACTTGTCTTGCAATTGCAAGGTCCGGGGTTCTATTCCCAGCCCCAGCCTGTGCAAACCCATATGCTGAACAGCAGAGCAACTGGTAACTGCCAAATGGCTAGGAGGCAAAGGTTCTTGCCTCCCATTTCAGTTTCCGCCCTGTGCGGCCCTGTGCCTACTTGTGTGAAATGAAATTATATAAAAAACTGATGGTACAACTATGGACACTGCTCTGGGTCCTCCCCCTCCTTTTCTCTCTGTTTTTCTCTGTCTCTCTCTCTTTCTGTCAAAAAACAATAAAATAAATCTAAAAAAAAAATAAGTGAAAATTGTGTAGCAAAAGTCAGGATAAGCAAGAATTAAAAGACAAATGAAAAAATAAAAAAGAAATTGCAATATTTAATGGTTGAAGCATTTAAATCTTTAAGAATTGTTGTAAAATCAATAAGAAAAAGACAAATATTTTAATAAAAAATAGGCAAAGTCCTTAACAGGTCAGTTCTCAAAAGAAGAAAGAAAAATGACTATATAAAGATTATTCAAATACACTAATGATAAACACAAATCACTTTCACATTAGATTGATAAAATTTAAAAGGTCAGGTCTCAGTGTTGGGGACAGTATGAAAAAAAGGCATCTGGGGATGCCTGGATGGCTTAGTGTGTTGACTGCTTGCTTTGCAGCCCCGGGGTCTGAGGATCAAGTTCTGGCCCCGGCCCTTGCAGGCCCATATGCTGAACTGCGGTGTGCCCTCAGTTCAGTTATTGCGGGGGCCCATGCGGGAGGACCCCGGCCCAGTTCCTGCCCTATGCAGCCCTGCTCCCACCTGTGGAGTGAAACTATGTTGAAAACTAATGATGTACAACTATGGAGACTGCTCTGGGTCCTCCCCCTTCTCTCTGTCTTTGTCTGTCTGTCTCTGTCAAAAAAACAATAAAAATAAATTTATAAAAAAGGAATCTACTTAAACATGTATTGTTGATGGGAATGCAAATAGTATAATCTTTCTATAGGGTAATTTGGTAATACATATTCAAATTTTAAATGTGCATTTTTTCTGATCCAGAATTTTTAAGAATTTAGCCAAAGAAAATGATAAAAATGTGACAAGAATATTTATTGTGTTGTTTATTTATTTTTTAATTGTGTTATTTAAGGAGAGAAAAATTACCCAAGTGTTCATAAAAAGAGAGTTGGCAAAATAAATTATTGTACAGTAGCATAATAAAAACAATATGGCCACAAGGATAAAGTAGATCAATAAGTGTTATAGTGGAAAAGTGTCTATGATATGTTGTTAAGTGGGAAGAAGAGACAAAAAATAAAAAAGGTTCCCAAAGGAGGTTGGATAGTAGCTGGGTTCAGTTCATTCAGCTTCAAAGATCAAAGTCCTAGGGCTTCAGAAGGCCAGGGTGCCAGTTCCTACCCCTGGATAAAGGTTGTGTGAGATAAGGGAGGAAGCTGGCCATGTGCCTGCAGTGCGGGTGGGGATTTCTTCTTCAGTTCTGCCACAGCCATGACAGAGCCCAGGAGCCAGATCCCTGCAATGGAGCCTGGATTTCCTTCTCTGGGTAGAATGTGGGTGAGGGTTAAAGTGCTCCGTAAGTGCTGGTGCCCTTCCTACTTCATCAGAGCAGGAAGGTGACTTCTCTGAGTTCTGCTACTGCTGGGCTTTGAGAATCTAATTTTCCTTTTCTAGGGAATTTAGCAGAAAAGACTTTGGGGCAGCCCCCTTTTAGTCATAGACCAACTACAGCCAAGTCACTTGTCTTGGTCATGTTCTATTAGAGGAGAGATATTTGAGTTTGTTTCTTTTTTTAATAAGTTTTTATTTTTCAGTTACAGTTAACATACAATATATATTAGTTTCAGGTATAGAACATAGTGGTTAGACATTTACATACCTTAGGAAGTGATCACTCAGATAAATCTAGTGCCCATTTGACACCATATGTAGTTATTACAATATTATTGACTATATTCCCTAGGCTATATACTATTTTTGTAATTGCTAATTAGTGCTTCTTAATCCCTTCCCCTTTTCCATCTCCCCAACCCCTTTCCCATCTGGCAACCATTAAATGTTCTCTGTGTCTAAGAGTTTGTTTCTGTTTCGTTTGTTTGTTTGGTTTTTGTTCTTTAGATTCCAGATATAAGTGAGATCATATGGCATTTGTCGTTGTCTGACCTACTCCACTGAGCATCATACCCTCTAGGTCCATCCATGTTGTTGCTGATGGCAAGATTTTATTCCTTTTTATGAGTGAGTTGAGTTCATTTCTGAGGGACAAGAGGATCATAAGATTTCAGAATCCCCAGAAATAAAATAGCAGGCACTTGATAAACACTGATTAAGCTTCCCATAAGCTTGGGTTTCCAGTAAGATCCTAAAAAGCAAAATAGTTCCTTCATTATATGAACTATTCAGAATCTGAACATTGGCCAGACCAAGCTATTAATACTTAAATGGCCAATTAGTAGCTAATTAGAGGCCTGGAACTAAATTGAAATTCTTTTGGAACTGAAGTAGTAAAACCAGCTTATAACACTTATTGGTCAAAAACATTCTCCAATGAAAATCACCACATTGGCCTTTCCCACCCAAGGTACAAGGGGCCCAATTCTCAAATACTTAAAAAATATCTGCAGTTTAAAAAAATATATATATATTATTTATTTATTTATTTTTAATTGTTTTTTGACAGAGAGAGAACTGAACTGGGGGAGCTCCCAGTTCAGCACATGGTTCCGTACAGGCTGGGGCCGGGGCCGGGATTCAATCCTTGGTCCCCGGTAATGCAAAGTGAGCACTTAATCCACTGAGCCATCCCGGTTTCCCCAACAGTTTTTGCTGTTATTTTGTTTTTCCAGAAAAGAGGACAGAAATCACAGTGTAATTTTGAGGACCAGGTTATTTCCATATAGCAATTCCAGGCCACCATCAATTCCAGGCCACTATCCAGACCAGGGTGTCTGTGGTTAGCTCAGTTTTAGTGGAACTGACCATAATGTTCTCTGCCTCTAGGGCACTCAGAAAGTAATACTAGGGGAAGCCGGGATGGCTCAGTGGGTGAAGCGCTCACTTTGCAGCGCCGGGGACCAAGGATCGAATCCTGGCCCCGGCCCGTGCGGACCCATATGCTGAACTTGGGAGTTTCCCTAGTTCGGTTCTCTCTCTCTCTCTCTCTCTCTCTCTCTCTCTCTCTCTCTCCTCTCTCCCCGCCCCCCCTCGTCAAAAACAATAAAAAATTAAAAAAAAAGATTTTATTGTTTTTGACAGAGACAGAGAGAAGAGGGAAGGCCCAGATCAGTCTCCATAGTGGTACATCATCAGTTTTCAACACGGTTTCATTCCACAAAGGTGGGCTGGGGCTGCTCAGGGCAAGAACTGGGCTGGGAGCCTCTTGCATAGAAAGCACACCCCAGTTCAGCATATGGGTCCGCACGGGCCGAGGCCGGGATTCGATCCTTGGTCCCTGGGACTGCAAAATGAGCGCTTAACCCACTGAGCTATCCTGGCTTCCCCTGTTTTTAACGTTTTTTTTCCCCTGTTTTTAATTTTATATTTAATTTTCTTGCTAGCTTCTAGTGAAAAGCAGCAGAAAACTCAGTTCTTGAAGTAGGGAAATAAAGACATTGATTAATTCAGCAAATATCTGTTCAGCACATTCTCTGCTCCTGATATGAATAAGAGATTTGCATACCTATGACAGACACAGGAGAACGAGGTGAGGGAGGGAGGGCAGAATCCCATCAGCCTTCTGGCTCCTTGGTACCTTTTGCACCTTATAACACTCAAAAATAAAATCATGGGGAAGCCGGGATGGCTCAGTGGGTTAAGCGCTCACTTTGCAGCCCCAGGGACGGAGGATCGAATCCCGGCCCCAGCCCATGTGGATCCATGTGCTGAACTGGGGAGTGCCCCCAGTTCAGTTCTCCCCAGGGTGAAGACCCCAGCCTACTTCCTTCCCTGTGCAGCCCCACTCCCATCTGTGGAATGAATTATACCACTCTTCATTCAACTCATACAATTTAGTGTTTCTTGAAAATACCTGAGTAGACTGTGTCTTATTCATCTTTGCATGTCTGATACCTAGCAGAATATAGGTGTCCTGTAAATAGAAGAAAAATAAATATGTAATTAAACCTCTGTGCTGCTGATTCTCAAATGTACATCTCCAACAGTGACCTCTGGACATCTCCACCTGGATGTCTTGTGAGGATCTCAAGGCTGTTTGCCTCAACCCAAACTGATTATCTTTTCTTTTAAAAGAGGGGTCAGTAGTAGTATGGACTCCAGAGTCATAAAGCCTGGCCAAACTACCAGAAGGCACAAGCCCAGGGGGCACTATTCACATCATAGTCTACATAAATATCACATTAGCTTATTGTGCAACATAATGGCTCTGCTCCCTGGAGTGGCAATAGACTCCAACATCTATTAGCTGTGACCTTGGACAATTTACTTACATTCTTTGGGCACTGCATGCCTCATCTGTAATAAACATAGTATTCAATAAATGTTTGTCATTTTTAACTTCATGGGGAAGCCGGGATGGCTCAGTGGGTTAAGCACTCACTTTGCAGCGCCGGGGACCGAGGATCGAATCCTGGCCCCGGCCTGTGCGGAACCATATGCTGAACTGGGAGCTCCCCCAGTTCAGTTCTCTCTCTGTCTCTGTCTCTGTCTCTGTCTCTGTCTCTGTCTCTCTCTCTCTCTCTCTCTCTCTGTCAAAAATAAATAAATAAATAAAAATATATTAACTTCAAACCTGTTTCTCCTCCAGTGTTTCCTGTGTCACTGGTTAATGGTATGACTCATGTCACCAAGATAAGAAATCAAGGAATCAGACTGAACTTCATCTTTCCTCTCACCCAAATCCAATTAATCCTACTGCTGAACAAGTGAGGATAAAACAATGGGATATGTGTAAAAATGGAGATAGAGGTATATATCAAGTCCTATGGAAGGATAAAGATAAAAGTCCCTTTGGCCCGATTTCCAAAATCTTTACTGTTCTCTGAGGAAAGAGACTCCACAATCACTTAATTAGACAAGTGTTCAACATTTTGTTCTTTTTTTTTTTTTTTAAGAAGCATGTCCTACACTCAATGGTTTGGTGGTTACCTGGAGAGGGGGGAGGAGGGGGGGAGAGTTGTGGGGAGAGGTGGGAGTGGGCACCAGATATATGGTGATAGAAGGGGAGCTGATACTGAGTGATGGGCACATAACACGATGCATGAACGATGTGATGTGGACTTGTACATCTATAAACTATATAATTGTTACCAACCAATGTAACCTCAAAGAAGTGTGTCCTGCTATTTCATTTTTTATATTCCCATGGGGACAGGTTATTACTATTTCCCTGGGCCAGATTACTATTTTGGTTCTTAGCCGAGACCAAAAAACCCAAGTGCCCAGCTCAGGGCCTAGCACATGCAGATACAATAAATAGCAATTTTCTTTTGGTTGAAGTAGGACTGTGTGTTCTTGTTTTAATCTGCCCTTGGCAATAACCATCTACTATTAAGTTCTGAAATCTATGTCTCCCCTGCCTCCTCAGAAGGAAATAAATAATGGCCAAATAACTGCTCAGCTTCAGGCAAGGAAGGTAAAACAAAAAATCACTGCTATTGCAAGGTAGGATGATAAACAGCAAAAAAATTTGAGATGCCCTGCCAGTATGACACAGCACTTCCTCATTTCTTATCCTGCTATGTAAGATCCAACAGAGTTGGTAGGATTGTGTGGAGGGCGGGCAGGAAGGGGGACATAGTACTATTTATTAAATGCTCTTTAATTTATATCTGGTGCTTTGTTGTGACCTGGGACCACAGAGATGAATGTGATTCAAACCCTCCAGAACGTCAGTCTAGCAAGGAAAGGCAGACATGTAAACAATTAAAATAGCTTAAAAGTTTCTTTTTTGGCTGTACAGGATATTGTTTGGGTGCTAAAGAGGGAATGGTCAATACTGGGGGGTGAGCGAAAGTCAGAATAGCTTCAAAGGAATTACAGGGACAAGCCTAGGTCAAGAACAGCTGCCTTGGCCAACTAGGAGAGAACAGATTCTTCCTGCTTGAACAAAAGCCTGCAGGCTTGAAACAGCTACACATTATTCTGGGTGTTACTATCAAGCAGCAAGAGTTAATGGATAATCATAACTGAGCACTATGCTAAATAAGCTACAGAAATGACCTCAGGGGAAGCTGGGATGGCTCAGTGGGTTAAGTGCTCACTTTGTAGCCCCAGAGTCTGAGAATTGGATCCTGGCCCAGGCCATGTGGACCCATATGCTGAACTAGGGTGTGCCGCCAGTTCAGTTCTTGCCAGGGCCTATGTGAGGGGTCCCTGCGCAGCCGTGTTCCCACCTGTGGAGTGAAACTATATGGAAAACTAATGCTGTCCACTATGGAGACAGCTCTGGGCCCTCTCCCTTCTGTCTCTCTGTCAAAAAACAATAAAAATAAATCTTAAAAAAAAAAAGAAATGATCACAAGAAGTAATAGTTTCCCACTTTATTGGTAAGAAGTATAAGGCTAACAGATTAAGATTCTTGTCTGAAGGCCACACGTAAAACGAGTGAGGCGTTTTAATTCAGGAAATTGACTACAGAGCCCCAGTTTTTTAAACCACAAATCAGAGGAGTGACACGATCAGATTTCAGAACTATTCCCTCCAGTACCAGTGTAACGGGCGAATGGGAGACAATAAAGTAGCAAAGTTGTAATTAGATAGAACAATAAATGAGGCCGTCTAGGCACTGAGGGGGACTGAGGATCAGCACTGGGGCAGAGACGGTGGGAACCAGGGTGGAATATTTGAGAAATATTTGTAAAGATAACTTGTAGGACATGGTGTGGTTAGATAAGGTCTGTGGGTAGCTGTGGGCCGGTCTACCCTGGTTTGGCTCAGAGGTAAGTGAGCGGAGGACCCTCCCCACTCCAACCGCGCTGAGATCCGGGATTCAGGCATTAGCGTCCAAACCCAAACGTCGGCGGCAGGGAAGGGGATTGGTACATTCCACACCGGAGCCCGCCCCGATCGAGGGAAAGTGCTGAGTCATTCCGGCGGGGTTGGGGCGGGGCTCAGGCCCTATCCCCCTCCTCTTTCTCCGTCCTGCACCCCTGATCCGCTTTGACTCTCGCGAGAGCCCTACAGACTATAAAGACAGCGCCACGGGTGTGTCTCGTGCTTCTTCCTGACTGGTTCTGGTCACTGTGTGTTAACGCTGGTGAGTAGGTGGGCAGTGCGGCCTCGGCGACATGGAGTACCCCACAGCCCGCTCTTTACCTCCTCCTCCTCCTCCTCCTCCTCCTCCTCCTCCTCCTCGCCTTCTGCCCACTCCCCTACCCGCGGCCTGTTCCGCTCGACTGATTGTGCTGTGACCCGGGAGGCGGCGAGGCTAGGCCTGACGCCCCATAGTGGTCAGGCGGTTTGCGCACCCTCACGTGGGCCTTCCTGGGGGTGCAGGGATCTGGGTGAACCCCGAGGCTAACTAACATCAGCTCGAGGCTTTCCCTCGCCCTCACCCCCGCCCCGCAATCCGGGGACAAGGTGCTGATTGGCTTGGAGAGGCGGGTTTGTGGGGTTACCCTGGATTAATGTGCTGGGCTGCTCGAGAAGCTTCTAGAATGAACCTAGAAATTGACCTGAGACTACCCGTCAGTAGTCCGGTAGGGCTAAAGGCTCCCCGGTTCTGAGTCGTGACTAGCTGTGGAACTTCGGATATTAAGATTCTCTGTCTTGTCTTTATTTTCCAACTACAGAATGGGGTTAGTGGTTCTTCCAGGTGCCCACTCATTTCTGCTGGTACTTTACGAAGTGCCTGAGTGGGGGGTGATTGATGATGGGGAGTGGCAGGAGGGTACCTGAAGGAGTTTGAGGGTCGGGGTTTTTGCTAGGGAAATTCTTGGGCAGATACCTTGAGGAGGCCCATACGGGCTAGAAGTTAAGTAGCATTTTCCCAGATTTGTCAAACTTCAGTTGACTGGGGGACCACATGAAAAAGCAGGTTTGGCTGAAAAGGCCATTTATGCTACAGTCACACTATATTTGGTTGCCAAGTTGCATTGTGCCTACTGGTGTTTTTTGGTTATTAAAATTGCTAAGAAGTGAAAAGATTGCAATGACCGACGCACACGTTTCTTTTGGTTGTGGGAATATGAACCCGAAACTTTGGTACTTGAAAATTAGCTTCTTGGGGCTTTCAAACCAATGGCTTACTGGGTTAAATTTTAAGTCCTTGGCGTTGACCTGGGTGAATACATTGTAACTTTGCTATTCAGTAATCGACTCTTGTTTTACTTTATTGTCCCAGGATCTTGGAACCACAGTTCAGAAACCCATTTTTGAAAAGACTTGTAGGGAACACAACACCTACAATTTTGAAATTGAGCAGATGCCAGAATCTTGGTCTTGTCTCTTAAAAGTTATATTGTCTAAGCCATGGGTCTCCAAACTTTTCAGCCCATGGGCCGCATTAACTATCAAACAGCAGTTTGGGGGCTGACTACACACTCGAGGTCCAAATAAAAAAGAATCAAAACACAGATGTTGTTTTTAATTATTTAATTTTTTATTAAGATAAAAAGGCCTCCATGGGCCAGATGAGAGGTCATTGCGGCCCGCGGGCCGTAGTTTCGAGACCCCTGGTTCTAAGCCAAGGTTTGTGCTCTCAGGCAAATCTACCTGGACAGCAAAGTGTTCTCACGTTATGAAGACAGATGGAGACACAGTCCAGGGAAAAGGGGAGGGCAACATGACCTGCTTTAGAGAGTCAGTCACTCAGTGGCATTGTGTATTTGGGTGCAGGTTTGAGAATTTCCAACACTTTGCTTCTGCATAATGAAAATACAGAGGAAAATGCCATTGCATAAATGATGGCTAAGAAAAAGTAATAGAGGTTACATCAATTTATAAAGAAATTGCTGTTTTTAAATGAAAACAAAAGCTGATATCCAGAGATGTATAATATCTGGTTTTGTTTCAAAAGTTGGAAAGCTAAACCTATGCTTCTTACTAATATAAAAGTTAATGTATATATTCAGGGATTAATCCTTTGTTGTTCTACAGCTAAGCCTTAAGTAGATGAAGGGTGATGGTTATCTAGAAAAAGGCTTGTTTCTAATTCATTTCCTCTTTTCCAGCTGATAACGAGATGTCTGCAGGAAATGCTAAAATTGGGCACCCTGCCCCCAACTTCAAAGCCACAGCTGTTATGCCAGATGGTCAGTTCAAAGACATCAGTCTATCTGACTACAAAGGTAAGAGTAATTGTATTAGGGTCATTAAAATGGAATTATTTTGCCATCAAGGGATGGCTTATTGGATTTCTGTATCTCTTATATTTGATTGTAAAATGATTTATATCTCCTAGGTCAAGGGAAGCTATTGCCTTTGTGTTGAAGCAAAGTTATTATCAACAGTAATCACAGGGTTAGTTATCCTAGGTCCAGACTGCTTCTGTAAAAACACATGCTTTCATTATGCTTGGACATATTAGCTCAGTTATCTTCTCAATACTGGTCAGTTGTATTATTGGGGATAGTCTCATTATCTCAGTGTAAAAGGCCTTCAACAATTTATAAAGTCTCAGTTTGTGATTGGAGCTGTGATGCTGCGTTTTCAGTTTATGAAATAATGTGTGTCACTGCTACTATGTTATTAGGCACATTTCCTTGACTGTTTTGACCACAGAAGAAAGTTGATATAGTTGGAACAGCTCTCCTTTCTACTATAGCTTCATGTCGACGCTTGGCAATTTTTTTTTTTATTATTGTTTTTGACAGAGAGACAGAGACAGAGAGAGAACTGAACTCCCCAGTTCAGCACATGGGTCCGCATGGGCCGGGGCCAGGACCCGATCCTGGGTCCCTGGTGCTGCAAAATGAGCACTCAACCCACTGAGCCATCCCAGCTTTCCCCGACAATTTTTTATAAGGCTCCTTTACCTTGCAGGTAGTAGCAGCTGGGTCTTCTGGGACAATTACGAATATACAGTAGATTCCCTGTTAACTGGAACTCAAGCAACCAGAAAAATGAAATACTACATTTATCCAGCATCTACTGATCTCCATGGGTGCCAGTTAACTGAGAGTCTACTGTAGATTCCTTAGAATGCAAACCTAAAACTCAGGTGTCATGTTTACCTTTATTAGTGATTTTGTAATCATTTCTTAGAATCAACTTTTGGGTAGAACCTGTGACTAGGTTTCCTAAAACATTGCACTTGTTGGTTTGAATGAGAGCTGGAGAGGGGAGCTTCTCCTGGCAAAAAGGTAAGTAGCACCATAGGGAGGTGCCCCTGGCCCAAGGGCAAGAAATTTAGAAAGAGCTGCTGTCTGCCTTCCAGGGCTTGACTTACTGAGGCTTCAAAGTGCTTATTAGGCAAAGCCCTGAGAGGTTGGTTAGAGAAGTTTGTAGTGATTTTGGGTTTCAAAGTAAATGTCAAAGGAGCAACTTGGGGAAGCCGGGATGGCTCAGTGGGTTAAGTGCTCACTTTGCAGCTCCGGGGACTGAGGATTGAATCCCAGCCCCGGCCCCTTGTGGAACCATATGCTGAACTGGGGAGTTCCCCCAGGTTAGTTCTCTGTCTGTCTGTCTGTCTGTCTGTCTGTCTGTCTGTCTGTCTCTCTCTCTCTCTCTCTCTCTCTCTCTGTCAATAAATAAATAAATAAATAAAACTTTAAAAAAAAAAAAAAAAAGGAGCAACTTATTTTGACTTTCAACTATTACTGCTACCTGGAAATAAAGATTTGGAATTGTTCCAATAACTCACAGCCCATTAGATGTGAGAGGCCCTACCTGACCAATTGAAGATCCACTTCACTTGGTAATCTGAGTGACTTCAGTAAAATTTCAACTAGAAGTCCTATTTCCCACCAGGATTTTTGGAACATTTGCTTTATCAATTTTTTCTTACTAATCTTGTTAAGAACATGTTTGTGGTGATTTGGGAGATAACTTAAACCCTACCCATCCCATTACTGGGCTTCACAGAAATAAAAAGGCTCAGACTTCTTGTTGGTGTCTTACTGCCTTGCAGCAGAAAATTCATCTTTTTCTGAGCACTTAATGCAAGCATTGACATTGAGCTATCCAGTAGATAACTGCATCCTCATTTTTCTTCATTGGAGAGCTTGGGGCTTGTGCTAATTTTGATTACCCAGAGATCAAAATTAGACTGAACAATGTTCTATAGTTGGCAGCTAATAAGTAAGGCAGAAAAATAAAACGTGGAACTGGGAGAAACTTTTATATATATATTTATTTATTTTGACAGAGAGAGAGAGAAAGATACAGAGACAGAGAGAACTGAACTGGGGGAGCTCCCAGTTCAGCACATGGTTCCGCACGGGCCGGGGCTGGGATTCGATCCTTGGTCCCTAGTGCTGCAAAGTGAGCGCCCAACCCACTGAGCCATCCTGGCTTCCCCAGGGAGAAACTTTTTTATGCAGGCCCTCCTGTTTTAAGAGGTTCTGAAAATAGCTGCTAGGAGACTTCTGTGTGTGAGGATCTTGGCATTTAGCAATTGTGTCTACCATCAACTTAAAAATGCCTCTTTATTCTTAGGAGAATGTCTTTAGTTTTCCATTTTCTTAAAGATTTATTTTTATTGTTTTTGACAGAGTGAGACAGAGAGAGAGAAGGGGGAGAGCCCAGAACAGTCACCATAGTTGTACATCATTGGTTTTTCCACATAGTTTCAGTTCACAGGTGGGCGGCGCGGGGCTGCACAGGGCAGGAACTGGGACAGGGTCTCACCCCAGTGAGAACAGAACTGGGTGTACTCCCCAGTTCAGCATATGGGTCCGCATGGGCCAGGGCTGGGATTTGATCCTCGGTCCCTGGGCCTGCAAAGTGAGCACTTAACTCACTGAGCCATCCCCGGCTTCCCCTCCATTTTCAATAAAGTAAGAATGTCTGTTTCAAAGGCTAACTTGAGGCTTTTTTCTTTTTTCCCCAGGAAAATACGTTGTGTTCTTCTTTTACCCTCTTGACTTTACCTTTGTGTGCCCCACGGAGATCATTGCTTTCAGTGATAGGGCAGAAGAATTTAAGAAACTCAACTGCCAAGTGATTGGTGCTTCTGTGGATTCTCACTTTTGTCACCTGGCATGGTAAATTCTTGGTCAATTTGACATATGGACTTCTTCACTAAGCAACAGTTGAGACTGGGAGGCTTTGGCAGTGGACTTTCTCAAGGATTAGCTTCTGGCCCTTTGTGGAGGGGAGTGCAAAGGCTCTCATGTCCTCTTACTGTTTTCTTACTACCTGACAGCAGAGGAGAAGCAGCTTGGGTTGCAGCTGAGTATACCCTGGTGACCTTAACTGTCCTTAGCCATTCACTTTACTGCTGGGAAAAATTTGAAGTGTTTTTTTTTTTTAATATATATATATTTTTTATTTTTTTATTTTTGACAGGGAGAGAGAGACACACAGAGACAGAGAGAGAACTGAACTGGGGGAGCTCCCAGTTCAGCATATGGTTCCGCACGGGCCAGGGCCGGGATTTGATCCCTGGTCCCCAGCGCTGCAAAGTGAGCGCTTAACCCACTGAGCCATCCCGGCTTCCCCATGTTTTTTTTTTAAGATTTATTTTATTGCTTGAGAGAAGGAAAGAGGGCCCAGAACAGTCTCCATAGTTGCATATCAAAAGTTGTGACATAGTTTGATTGTACACAGGTGGATGTGGGGCCATGCAGGGTGGGAACCCAGCTGGGGGCCTCCCACATGGGAAGTGAGAACCTTCACCACCATCCCAGTGTTTACCAGTTGTACCACAGTTCATCCACAGTTAGCATATGGGTTTGCATGAGCCAGGGCCAGATTCAGTTCCTGGGCCTCTGGGATACAAGGCAAACGCTCAACCTGCTGAGCTATCCCTGTATTCCCAAGAGTTTGAAATTTTTTGGGGAAGTGAGATGAGGAATGTTGGAAAGGGGAAAGGTATAATACAGTTAATGTATTTGCTACACAAGAGTTTGAATGAATGTGATTTGTATGTGTGTCTTTTGTTGTAGGATCAACACACCCAGGAAACAAGGAGGACTGGGACCCATGAACATTCCCTTGGTGTCAGACCCGAAACGTGCCATTGCTCAGGACTATGGGGTCTTAAAGGCTGATGAAGGCATCTCATTCAGGTATATACCTGCAAGGGACTGACATTCATCAGGAGAGTTATCTGATTGGCTGTGAGGGCCTTTTGTTTGGAGAAAGGTAGAACCCTGATCTGTAGAGACTTTTCTCATTTCATTTTTTTTTTATTTTTATTTTAAATATTTATTTATTTTGACAGAGAGAGAGATACAGAGACAGAGAGAGAACTGAACTGGGGGAGCTCCCAGTTCAGCACATGGCTCCACACGGTCCGGGGCAGGGACTCGATCCCTGGTCCCCAGCGCTGCAAAGCGAGCGCCCAACCCACTGAGCCATCCCAACTTCCCCTCATTTCATTTTTTTAAAAACCAGTTTTGTTGAGAAATAATTAACATAAATCACTGTATTAAGTTTAAAATATATTTTTATTTATTTATTTATTTTTGACAGGGAGAGAGAGCGATACAGAGACAGAGACAGAGACAGAGAGAGAACTAAACCGGGGGAGCTCCCAGCTCAGCACATGGTTTCGCACGGGCCGGGGCCGGGACTCGACCCCCGGCCCTCAGCGCTGCAAAGTGAGCGCTCAACCCACTGAGCCATCCCGGCTTCCCCATGTATTAAGTTTAAGCATGATGGTTTTATTTCATTCTTCCTGTAGAGGCCTCTTCACTAAAGGCAATTCCTGTGCAAGTCTGATAGATAAGCCCATTTCCGCTACTTTATTCAGACAAAAGTTTTTAAACCTTTCTCATCCTTCAATCTCTTCTTCCCAGGGGCCTCTTTATCATTGATGATAAAGGTATCCTTAGGCAGATCACTGTAAATGACCTCCCTGTTGGCCGCTCTGTGGATGAGACTCTGCGACTAGTTCAGGCCTTCCAGTTCACTGACAAACATGGGGAAGGTAAGGAAATCTGTCTGGTGACAAGACAACAATGCTGTGGGGTAGGAAAGCTGGTAGGAACAAAGTCTATCAATGATAAGGTGAAGAAATTGAAGTTTGGATTATAGTGGGTTGTGGGGGTGAGGTAATGGAAAAGTATGGGGAGGAGAATATAAAGGCTTTTTGTTCTAACTGTATATTCCCAGCTTCTGCCTTGCTCATTTAGAATCACTCACTGCTGCAGATTTAACTTATTTAAAGGGGTATGGGAGGAGCTCAGGTGTATAAGGGCAAGAAAAAAGGTTGAGAATCAGATCTAGAGATGAAGCATACCATTTTTGACAAGTGTTTATTAGGAGAAAAGTTAATCCCTGTCCTGTAGTCGATATTTGTTTTATTAGGGTTTTAAAAAATAAAGGTAATATATGACCAGTTTTAAATTTTGGAAAATAAAATAGGACTAAGACCACTTACCCAAAGACAAATAGGCAGATACAGCTAGTACAGTTCTTTTTTTTTAACATATTTTGTTGTAGTTGTAAGAATTACAGTAATCAAATGCCAAATTATGGAAATGTTTAATGTAAAACTTTTTTTTTTTAATCTTTTTTAATAGATTATTTATTTATTTATTTATTTTTGACAGAGAGAGAGAGAGAGAGAGAGAGAGAGAGAGATAGAGAGATACATACAGAGACAGAGAGAGAACTGAACTGGGGGAGCTCCCAGTTCAGCTTATGGTTTCGCATGGGCCGGGGCCAGGACTCGATCCTTGGTCCCCGGCGCTGCAATGTGAGCGCTTAACCCACTGAGCCATCCTGGCTTCCCCAAAAAACTTTTTTTTTAATGAGAGGTTGGGGCTCGAAGGTTTTAGATGAAATATCAAGGTTCTTCATTTAGAAGTTTACAGGATCAAAAATGTTTTTGTGAATCTGCTCTTCTAAAATGTGAATATGACAACAGATTCAGTTTAAGGTTTTAACCTAGCATTTGCTAGAGTGTAGACCCTTCTTTTCTTACTGTTCCACACTAGTTCTTCTGTCTTTAATTATTTTCATTTTGGTGTTGTGATAGTTTGTTAGGCTATATATAGCTTTTGTATTCCTCCCAATGTAGTAGGTGTTGGAATGAGACCACCTTATCCTAACTAAGTGTTATTTTAGTTTTAAAGGCTCAGCTCCTGAGTCTGCAGGTGCTTAGGTATATGGGGGAAGAGGATCTTAAACCCCTGACCCCCCAAAGCTTAATGTAATTGAGGACAAGATAGCTGTGATTAAGTGCTATTGATATCAGATCAAGTGCACATGTGGACTTGGACAAATTTCTTGTGTTGTTACATCTCTTCTCTAAAAGTAGTTCAAAAAAGCTTTCTAAGGCCCATCCAACTCTCATTTGTGATTTAAAGAAGATGGAAGTTTGCAGTCTGGGTTAGTAGTGTCTTTGGCGGGGGTGGGGGGTGGGGGAGGGCGGTCAAAAGTGCTAGCTTGGCTAGAGTGGCAGGTTAATATAGGGATCAGTGAGTACTAATACCAGAAGGCACCATTTGCAAAAGATTGTTGTGGGAGTAGATTGAAGGAGCAGAAAGCTGCTGTGACTGCTCCTCCTTCCTCACAGAGACAGAAGTAGCAAAATTTGCCCTTTACTAGATTTTCTGGTAAAGGACCTTGCCTATAGGTTAGACTTTTTTTTACTTTTATTGTTTTTGACAGAGACAGAAGGGGCATGGCTCAGAGCATTCTCCTTAGTTGTATGTCATTAGTTTTCTACATAAAAGGGTGTCCCAAAATTCACGCAAGAAGTAATTTTGATAGAAAACTCAGGTTTATAATTAAAAATTGTAAATTTTCATCGCTCAACAATGAAAACGCATTGTTCCTTCGTGTAGTGCTCCATTTTTAATAACCCTGAACTGTTAGTTGTCACGCTGTCTTTTTTTTTCGTTGGCAACACTTTACTGCACAAATGATGCAAAATTCAAATCTTGCGTGAATTTTGGGACACCCTTTAGTTTCATTCCACAGGTGGGCATGGGGCCATGCAGTGCAGGGACCGGACCAGCTGGAAGCTTCCCTCATGGGGGCACACTATACTGGGGGTACACCCCAGTTCAGCATATGGGTCCACATGGGCTGGGGCCGGGATTTGATCCTCAGACCCCAGGGCTTCAAGATGAACTCTCAACCCGCTGAGCCATCCCAGCACATCCCTTAGGCTAGACTCTTGAACCCAAGCTTTCATGACTGTGAAGCTTGCTTATTCAGGTTATTCTACTGCTTCCCATCCCACTAGAATAGGCACAGCTTTCTTTGTGCAGCCTCATGGCTTATATGATAGTTACCATTGGAGATCCTCTGAATACCAGGCACTCTATATGAGGCATATATGTTGTTTATTTGACAACCCTGCTTTTCTTTTTGTTTTGAGATGTAATTGATATAACATAGTAGTTACAGGCGTATAACGTAATGATTCCTACTTGTATGACCTACATTCCTAATTTTTAAGGACCAATAAACCAGTAAATACAGAACTTACAGAAAATGTTAGAATCCAAATTCAAAGCCCTTCTTTTCTTAGGTAATTAAAATGCTGAAAAAGTAATTTTTGGGGCCTTCTGTGTTGGGAAAATTCTCTGATGGGGAAGTTCTCTCTGAGATTACTGAGATTATCATGACTGGTGTCATTTTCTCCCTGGAGAGTCAAGGTATTTCACCACTTGAAAGCTGGTTTATATGGGACGCAAATCAGTTCTGCTGGACTGTGAATTTTGATTTTTCAACATGGGCATGCTATTGAAGCTTTAGTGCTCAGACAAGGTCTTTGTTTCTGGCTCATTATTCTTCCAATTTTTGTGTCATAATAGGGCTGTTTCTGTAAAGCTTTATGTTTTCCTAGACAAAAAAACCTTTGTTGGTATTGTGTTAGCACCTATTGCTAAACTTTTGGCTGCCTTTGGCCTGATCTTTGCTTTCATGCTGCTCTTTGTTCTTGTTTATGCTTAGGATGTATGTTTTAACCCTTTGGTGCCCCTAAAGACAGTATCTATTTAACAATCAAATGGAGATTTCAGGAAAGTAATGTCCACTAGGTCTGCCATTTATTTAGCACTTGTTCCACCCATACCTTGTTCCAGACAGCTGATTGCAGTCTGCCATTTGAGGCTATGACATCCAGCAATACTAAGGGTTCTCTTTATCTCTCCTAGCACTACCTTTATAACCATCCTGTGTGTGTGGTATCTTATGGTTTAGAATTGCATTTCCCTAATGACTGGTGATGCCAAGCATATTTTCATGTGCTTACTGAGCATTTGTATATATTTGGAGAAATGTCTAAGTCCTTTGCCCATTTTTGAATTGGGTTGTCTCTTTAAGTTGTGGGAATTATTTATACATTTTGGATATTAATCCCTTATCAGATATTGCGTATGATTTGTCAGTATTTTCTCCCATTCTGTGCATTGTGTTTAGTCTTGATGGTGTATTTAGATACACAAAAGTTCATAATTTTGATTGAGGCCAATTTATCTTTTTTTTTTTTGTTTGTGCTTTCAGTATCATATATAAGAATACATGTAGAAATTCAAGGTTATGAAGTTTTACCTTTTCTGTGTTCAGAGATTTTATGGTTTTAACTCTTATATTTAGGACATTGATCCATTTTTGAGTTATTTTCTGTAAGTAGGGGTCCAGTTTAATTTCTTTTGCACGTGGAAATCCAGCTGACCCAGCACACTTTTCTGAAGAACATCTAAGCTTTTTAAAAATGTATTTGCGGCATACATAAAATTAGAATATGAATGCCTATTTATAATACCTGTCTATGAACAAATCTTGCTATACATGCTTTAATTTTAATTTTTTTATTGTTTTTTTGTTTTGTTTTCTGACAGAGAGAGAGAGAGAGAGAGAGAGAGAGAGAGAGAGAGAGAATACAGAGACAGGGAGAGAACTGAACTGGGGGAGCTCCCAGTTCAGCATATGGTTCCGCACGGGCCGGGGCCGGGATTCGATCCTTGGTCCCTGGTGCTGCAAAGTGAGCGCTTAACCCACTGAGCCATCCCGGCTTCCCTATACATGCTTTAGAAAGATTGTTTTTAAAGATATATTTATTGTTTTTGACAGAGAGAAGGAGAGAGAGAGACAGAGACAGAGAGAAGGGGGAGGGCCCCAAACAGTCTCCATAGTTGTACATCATTGGTTTTTCCACATAGTTTCATTGCACAGGTGGGCTTGGGGCTGCACAGGGCAGGAAGTAGGCCGGGGTCTTCACCCCAGTGAGAACTGAATTGAGGGCACTTCATAGTTCAGCACATGGGTTCACACGGGCCAGGGCCGGGACTCGATCCTCGGTCCCCGGGGCTGCAAAGTGAGCGCTTAACCCACTGAGCCATCCCGGCTTCCCCGAAAGATTGTTTTTAAAGATTCATTGTTTTGAGAGGTGAGAGAGAGAAAGAGCACAGGAAGAGGGGGAGGGCCCAGCAGTCTCCACAGTTGCACATCATTAGTTGTGACATGGTTGTGTAGGGTGGGAACCTTCACTGCTGAGCCATATCAGTGGTTAACAGTTGCAAAGCAGTTTAGCATATGGGTCTGCACATGCTGGGGCCAGGAATCAACCCTGGACCTCGCGATTGTGAAGCAAGCGCTCAACTGCTGAGCTATTCCAGACTTCCTAGAAAGAGTCTTTTTAGAACAAAGCACAGTTGAAACTTGTTGCTTAATTTCTTCAAATTTCAGGTGTTGTATGGATTATAGGTATATAGTATTAGGGCTGTGGTGAGGATTAAATTGCTAGCCTTGCACTAGAAGGCTGATTGATTTTAGATACACTATAGTTTAGGCTTCCTGCTGTTTAAGTGTTCAGGCTCTTAGAGTTCATATTTGGTTTTGAGGCATCCAGTTATCCATGGGAGGAGGGTGGAACTCACCACTGAGCAGGTTATTAATTAGTGGTATCTTTCTCTTACAGTGTGCCCAGCTGGTTGGAAGCCTGGAAGTGATACCATCAAGCCTGATGTCCAGAAGAGCAAAGAATATTTCTCTAAGCAGAAATGAGTGCTGGGCCATTTTAAAGTCAGGCTACAGTGGACAGCCATGAGAATAAAACCCCTTTTGTACTATTGTCATGCTTAAGACAAAACCCTTAGACTTAGCCCCAGATGTGGTATAGAACAGGACAGGCCTTTCCTGCAGGGGTTGGGGAGATCCGCCTTTCTTCCTCTGGAGGAAATGGCCTGAACTTGGCTATGAGGCAGGCAATTGATGTGTATAGTGGTGGGATATCACTTTTGATCTTTGGTGGTTTCTATTAAACTGGAACTGAGGCCTTATTTCTTCATTTTAAGTGTCATTAGCCTTTGATTTATGCTGCTTTCCTTAGGGGAAAATGAGGAGCAAAAACTGCCTCCGAATCAGGAAATTGGAGGGGAAATGCAGTTACACACAGGAAATGGAACTGAGCCAATAAGGTGTTAACCATATATATATATATATATATATATATATTTTTTTTTTTTTTTTCATTGTATCTGGGAAGAAGGGCAAGACCTGCTATAGTGTTGGCTGAAGCACTTCAGTTTGTTATAGGCTGCATTGTAGGTTAAGGATGACATTGATTGCTTGGGCATTTACCGTATTTTCCGGCGTATAAGACGACCCCCTAATTTTACAGTTAAAACATAGGTTTAGGCCTATATTCGCTGTATAAGGCTACAGCCTCGGAAGTGGGGGGTAGTCTTATACAGCGAATATAGGCCTAAACCTATGTTTTAACTGTAAAATTGGGGGGGGGTCTTATACGCCCGGTTGTCTTATACGCCGGGAAATACGGTACCCTTTTACACTATTGGAAGGGTTGCATGAGAGCCTGAAGCTTATCTTCTGATAAAACCCTGGTACTGGTTCTGTAAAAGATAAGAACTACAGGCTTTGTACTTTTGGAACTGAATAGGGGGAGGGCGAGGGTGGAGTGGGGGGCAAACATCGGGCTGGTGTTTGTAGGGTAAGGTTTCTTTTTGATAGGTATCAAAAGAACAGGACTGAAAATTTCTCAGCTTTCCTGAGTTCTAGACTTGAAGGTAGTCCTTTGGCTTTCATATTGTCCTGAGGGGGAGGTAGTGGTGAGGGGGGTGGGGGAAGGTGGGTTCCTCCTGGACCTATAAGCATAGGGCAGATTCAGAATTGAGGATCCTTGTATCATATGGTGCCCTTCCAGACACTATTAGTTATCCCAGCCTATCCCTTAAAAGACCTGTGAGCAGCAGTATAGGATTCCCAGGACCTTGAAAAACAGCTAACATGGCTTACTATATGCTAAGCACTTTAAGAAATGCTTTACATGTATTTAGCATTAAGTCCCCACAATACAGGCATTTATACCATTATGAGGGGATGGTTGCCACTTAGGCCCTGTAACAAGAAGCATCTTGGAACACTGCAGAGAAAATGGCAACAGGCAGTAAATCCCGTATTCCAAGGCAGATGGGAATCCTGGATCTGCCTTGGTCATTTCTATTGAAAGGTAGCTGACATTGGTTGCCTTAAGTCTTTGATTTCTTGACCAAATTTCTCTGAGCCTTCACTGAAGATCTCTATAATTTAGTCAAAAGTAATCATCTTGTACCCAAAATAAAACCTCACTGCCAAAGCCAAATAAGTCCTAGCAAGTACCATTATAAATATATCCCATCGGGGAGGAAGGAGTCAAGGGCCAGGGGATGCAGGTGGTGAAACTCGGGGGTTGAGCCAGCCCCTGGCTCTGCTGGGATTCTGAGACTTAGGTATGATTGCAGTAAAGAGAAGCTCAGGGGATACAGAACTAGGCTCAGGGCTGATCCAACCCCAACAAGGCCAATCGTTGTGCAGGTGGTGTGGAAAAGTAGGCCTTCTGCTCTTCTGAGTAGCGTTCCTGGGGTGTCACAGCATCTCGGTAAGTCCAGTCACGCCAATGGAAATTGAAGCCTTCAAGCAGGGAGATCCGGTCAGTTCTTGTTGGTACACAGTCAAGGGGTTTAGTGGGTGGCAGACCTGGCACCTCTATTCCTGGCAGCAGCACTACCCCTCGGATGGCAAACCAGCCCCCAAATCGGGGATGTATGCACACACCTGCTATGTGCTGGGGAGAGGGTAAAGAAAGGTAAGGTCAGGGATACCAACCTTGGCACCAAGTTCAACTACCATCACTGCAAACTAGGCTTGTTCACTTATTTCTGTCAGTGGACACTGATTACACATCTGAGCCTCTGCTACCCTTGTGGCTGGGCTCTTCATAAGCTCACTGGCCATGAGGTAGGGTTTTATAAACAGTCTCAACTTTCCTTTCTCACCACTCATCTAATCATTGCTCTGCCCCCTCCATTCTGTAATGGTTTTAAGAACATACTAGGTTCTCTGACCTGATGAGTCCTAAGGTAGACTCCAGAAAGCACCTGGGGCTAGACCATAGAATAGGGCACACCTTTGTCCTGGATTGTTTCTATAAACTCCTTTACCCATGGGAGGTGGAGGAATGTGGGATCTGATATCTTGAGGGGCCTTCATTTTCTATCTTAGTTTCTAGGCATTCACACTTGCCCTCTTACCTGGGCCCCCCAGGGGTCAGCCTCCACATCCTGTCGTCGGTAATAGTAAGCAGCTCCTGCCACGTGGGCTGCCGTCTGGGCCAGAATCTTGGGGCGCCGGTTGGGGTGTACCTCGTAGTCAGCAATGACTTCTACCTGTAGCTCTGAGAGGCTCTGGAATAGAGGACAAGCTCCTTTCAGCAGGAGAGGAAGCATGATGTCCCAGAGAACCCAAATTTGTGTTAACATGGTCCTGTCTTCAGAAGTCATGTTTGAAGGGAAAACAGGACCTTAAACTTGATAGTAGGGGTGGGGGACTCCAGTGTGAAAAAAATGCTATTCTGTTCAGGAGGACCCATGTTTGAAAGGAAATATACAAGGTCTTGCTCAGAAACCTACATCATGAGAGGTGACTTGGCTCTGCCCTCCACAATCCCAGTGTGGAGAAGGGATTGGCCCAGCTTTGGGGAGACCCAGTATAAATGTATATGTGAGTGTGGTGGAGGGTTATTTTGTCCTTAAGTGTCCCCAAAGTCAGCATAGAGCTTCCAAGTGTAGGGCAAAGACAAGTGAGAGATGCCTGGGGGATGTTGGGCTTGTTCCTATTTCACTTGGAGACCAAGGGAAGTTTGGTCAGGTTCATACATAAGTAGTTGTCCATTAGTGTAGTGTGAATGAGATTGATTTCAGACCTGGGGGACTAGAGGAAGGTGTCAGTCAGAACCTGGGTTTAGAAGGCAATGGGGAGAAATCAAAATTTCAAGGCTGGTTTTATGATATCCAACCTGGGATCTGGCTTCTAGGCCTAGATAGGTCTAGATCCTGCATTGAGCTTGGAGGAGCTGAAAGCAGTTGCTGGTTTGGAAAGCTGGGGGAGGATATAAGCCTTACTTCTCTAACACGGCTCAAGTGGTAGGCCACACACTGATCCACAGGGTCAGTCAGTGATTGGAGGTGGCAGCTATGCAGGAAGGGCTTGAAGGCCTGGTCAAACATGGCAGGTGTGCTGAGTATCAGGAAGGCCAAGGTGGGTCCTGGCAGGGGTAGGTGGAAGGCTGGAGGCAGGAGTGCATTGTACCAGGCCACCTGGAATAGAGAAAATTTATATTTTAGCCTGGCAATCAAGGCCTCAAATATCATGCCCCAGCCTCCATCGCATTCATTTCATCATTGATGCTGTGTGATGTGTGTTAATGGGGGGGACTTGTTTGAATTTAACATGGAGTTTAGACAGGCAGGAATTCATGAACAAGGAACAAAAAATTGTACTGTGAGTAGGGCAATGATAGAGCCAGATGAAAGTTCTCTGAAGTTAGAAAAGGCTTCTTAGAAGCTGAGTCTTTAAGGCTGGGAAGGAAGCTGGCAGGCTGATGTGGGGAAGGAGAATCTGGTGTGTATTCTAAATAGAGGTGACAGGGGATGCTGGGATAGCTCAGCAGGTAGAGTGCTTGCTTGTCTTGCAATCACAATGTCCAGGGTTTGATTCCGGCCCCAGCCTGTGCGAACCCCATATGCTGAACTGCAGCACAACTGGTAACTGCTGGATGGCTCAGCAGTGAAGTTTCCTATTTCCCATCTGGGAGGCCCTGGGTTCAGTTCCTGCCTGAGTGAAACCACGTCACAACTAATGATGTCCAACTATGGAGACTGTTCTAGGCCCTCCTCACTTCTCTCTGTCTCTCATCTCCTCTCAAAACAAATCTTCAAAAAAAATAGAGGTGACAGCATAAACAAAGACAGGCAAAAAGTACAAGGCATATGTGGAGAGAACAGCAAATTGTCTAGTTTGATAGAAGTGAAGGGTCTGGTGAGGGGAGGGCAGAGAGAGAGAGAGAGAAGCCTGGAGAGATCAGTAGGAGTGAGGTTGTGACTGGCCTTGAATACCAATTTAAAGAATATGGGTCTAGGGGATGCTGGGATGGCTCAGTGGGTTGAGGTGCTCGCTTTGCGGCCCTAGGGTCCTAGGATCAGCTTCTGGCCTAGGCCTGTGCGGGCCCATGTGCTGAGCTGGGGTGTGGCCCCCAGTTTGGTTCTCACCAAGGTGAGCTTCCCATGTGGGAGGCCCCTGGTTTGGCCCCCAGTTCGTGGGGCCGTGCCTCCCATGCAGGAGGCCCCCACCGGATTCTTGCCCTTTGTGGCCCCCAGCCCACCTGTGTGGAGTGAAGTCATGTCAAAAGCTGATGACATGCAGCTGTGGAGACTACTCTAGGCCCTCGCCCTTCTCTCTGTCTATATCTCTCTGTCAAGAATAATAAGATAAATTAAAAAAAAAAAAAAAAGAATATGGGTCTAATTTGGTGATAATGCAGGGCCATTGAAGATTTAGTGAGTATACTGACATGATCAGTTTTAGAAAATCAATCTGGCTGCAGTATGGAGGATGGACTGGAGGCAAAATGACAGCAAGGAGGCTACTGCAGTAATACCAATGAGAAATAGTGGTTTGGATCAGAGCACAGATGGGTTGGATGGAAGGAAATGGATTTGGGAGATTAAGGAGAAAGATTCCTAAAGGTCTTGGTGGCTGATTGGATGTGGGGATAGGGAGGTGAGAGAAGTAGGAGCCTAAAATGACTGGCAGGGCTGTGGATTGCTCTGTTCAGTATAATAGCTACCCAAATCTACCTGACCCACCAGATAGGCATCCTCACTCTCCCCCATACCTGCCATCTACCATGTCCACCCACAGCTTTACTCAAGCTGTTCCTGATATTTGAGGTGTACATAACCCTCCTTCCAATCTATCTTTTTATTTATTTATTTATTTATTTTTGAGAGAGAGAGAGAGAGAGTGAGAGTGATACAGAGAGAGAACTGAACTGGGGGAGCTCCCAGTTCAGCATATGGTTCTGAACGGGCCGGGGCCAGGATTCGATCCTTGGTCCCCGGCGCTGCAAAGTGAGTGCTTAACCCACTGAGCCATCCTGGCTTCCCCGAATCTATCTTTTTATATAAAGCTCAAATCCATTTTTTTTTTCTGGAAAGTTATCTTAAAATAAACCCACCATACCTCTTCTTCTATATTCTCTCAGCACTGCCATGGGCCACTCATTGGAATGGGTAGGAATGAGCTGTCTCTTAGGCAAAGGGCTCAAGCTGAGCTGATTAAGTTTTGTGTCCAAGTACCATATACAGTTAGTATTCTTAGTGTTCCCCTTTCAATCTGATGTGTGGCCTTTCCTGGGCTGTGCATCAGTTGTCCCATGCCGGGAGAGCAAGGGCACAAGATGCCAGGGAGCCAGACCCCTGCTGCAGGCTATGAATAGGGGCCTGAGCTGGTTTTGAGTAGCTCTATGTACTTTTCAATGCTACTGATGGCTCAGTGCAGGGGACATTGGATAAAATGGAAATGGGCTAAATGGGTGGTGGTGCCAGACTTCTGTGTTGGTTTGGTGGAGAGTTTCTATACTCAGCCTAATGCTGGTGATTGGCAACGTCGTGAATTATCCTTTTGTTAGTGGACAGTGCAAACCAGCCAATTATTTGCTTGTTCAACACCAGGAATGCCCTTCCCTCCACAGGTGACCTAAATCCTTACCATGCAAACATTCCAGGACTTGCCCTTTCCTAGCTAAGCTTCCAAAGTGACTCTGACAGCAACAGGTCCGGTTCTTCCTGTAAATTATGTAAGTGATAGAGCCACAAGGTTACTGGATCATATGGTGTCTCCCATTCACCAGTCCGGCATTATAAGGAAGTAAAAGGACAAACGTGTGACAGTTCCTCTACTTAACCCCAAACCCCGTTGACACTCTGTCCCGGTAGGTCAGATGGACTTGGGGCCAGAGGAGCCTGGAAAGGATCAGATGGTTTCCGGGCCTCATGCAGGTAGCACCAAGGCCAATCACACACCTCACTCTAGCACCGCAGGAGAGATAAACCAACCTGGAAGGGGTAAACTTCGAATCCGAAAGGGCACAACGTGTCCTCAATCTTCTGCTTCAGCTCTGAGACTTGCGGCTCCATATTGCACGCTACACGCTGAGCTTACTGGGGAATGGAGTCTCAAGGATAACCCAGACCGTTAAGGTTCAAGATAGCTTAGACTTCATTTCCCAAGGTCTGGGACCAGCAACAATACAGCGTTGACTGCGCGTTGCATTCTGGGAAACGTAGTTCACTTGGTCCTTAGACACAACCACTACGAATCACAAAGACTCTGTTTCCCGGCAAGCTTCACGGTGGGGTGTCAATGCACGTGCCGCCTATGGGGAAATGTAGTTCGGTATTCTTCATCTCCAGTTGTCTCCGCGAGAACCGAACTTTATTTTCCAAGCGGCGCGGCGCGGCGCGGCGTCAGCCAGTCGAAAATAGGACTTTCCTGGCTTACTTGGAGATTTTGAATCCGGCGGCGGCACTAGTAGCTGGCATAGGTTTGGCGTGATGGCGCCAGTGTTATCTGGGGAGGTCTCGACCAAGATTCAGTACCTTCAACTCCTACCTGATATATGCATATCAGGGTATCGTGCTTTTCCCTCGGTTCCCCACGAATGCCTCTACCCTGACTAGCCAGAGGTTCAGTTTTGGTTTGATATTGCATCCCTACCTTTAGTATTTCCCTCTTTCGATCGGACTTTATGGCTTTTCTTGTCCTGGGCTGAGAGAGCAAGGGCACAAGATGTCAGGGAGCAGGACTCCTGCCTCAGGTTATGAATAGGAGCCTGAGGTGGTCAGAGCAGCTCGACGGACTTCTCAAAGCTAGTGACGGAAATGTGGCCAGGATTAAGGTAAGGAGGCCCCCTATTTGGGGTGTGGATTAAAGGACTCAGACATCTCATTGGACATGCACTTGTTTCTTTTGTAGCAGGGTTGTTTCTCCTTGGCATCTCTGCTGCTCTCTTTCTATCCTCTACTCCCCCGTCCCCAGTCTTTTCTCTTTCCAAGATCTTCCTTTTTCAGTGCCTGTACCATCCACTGTTCCTTCAAGTGTCCCAACTATTTTCTTTCCTGGACAAAAATCTTTCCCCTCACCCCCAACACACACACACATCTTACACTTTTCCCTTCCTTGTTTCCTCAGCAGGAGACCTGGATTTCTCCTCATCACTTGCCTCCCCAGTCAGGATTTGAGAAACTCACCAGCCTTGGGCTCTAGAGACTTATATTGTCCCAGAGAGGCTGAGTTGGGTTGAGGCCCTTAGGGCGTCTTCTCTCTGGATAGAAGTTACTAGTCCCAGATCCCAGCTTCCATCCCAGGCTCAGGTGAGGGTTGGGATCCTAGGTGTGGATGTGTGATGTTTGTGTGAGATGAGGATACCCAAGGTTGGGGAAGTCCCTTACACAGTAGTGTCTCATGTGGGTTTTTTTTCTGCCTGAGTAGGTGACTGAGGCACTGTGCAGGGCCTGCTGGAAGAGTAGGAGCAGCAGAAGTACCAGATCTGTGCCCTGGAAGGTATCTGGCCAGTTCTTTTCTTCATACACCATCTCATGTATGTACATGGTTTTTTTGCACACCTATTGTATGTGCACTTGTGTCTTGATCTGCAAGCGGAGACTTTAGGCTCGTGTAAAGCTCTTAGAGGGACTGACCACCAGCTTGTTTTATTATAGCATCATTAAGGTTGCTGCAGGGTGTCCCAGAGTGAAGAGGGCTCTTCTGGAGTGACTCTGGGAGGGGCTGAGAAGGGAACTGCAAGGCCTTTGAAGCCAGGTTCAGGAACAGGCCCAAGCAAATACAAACAGGACCATGAAAGTGCAGTGCTGCCCAGTGGCCTTCATCAAGAGCTACAGAATGAGTAAGTGATGGACAAGACCTTTTTTTCTTTAGGCCTCTGAACTCCTGGTACTCTGGTAGCCTCCTTTGGGCTTGTTGATTGGCTTTAAGTATTTATTTATTTATTTATTTATTTATTTATTTATTTATGACAGCGAGAGAGAGAGAGAGAGAGAGAGAGAGAGAGAGAGAGAGAGAGAGAGAGAGAGAGATAATGACAGTGAGAGAGAGAGAGAGAGATACAGAGAGATACAGAGATACAGAGAGAACTGAACTGGGGGAACTCCCCAGTTCAGCATATGGGTCCTCACGGGCGGGGGGATACGATCCTCGGTCCCCAGGGCCCCCGGCCCTGCAAAGTGAGCACTTAACCCACTGAGCCATTCCGGCTTCCCCTTGATTGGCTTTAGAATGACACTGCTGTCAACCCTGCAGGTTGCATCTGCTTTGGGAGGAGTCAGCAATTCCGAGGGAGGAACTGAAGTTGGTGCATGACCAGCTAAGTAAGTAAAAGATTGGGGGAGGGTTTGAGTTCACCTGTCCCTTTTTCTGGAAAGCCTTCTTATTCTCCCTGTAAGTGGCCATAGCTCTAATTGCTTAAGCTACTCAGAAGTCTGGCCAAGTATTTTGTCTTACCTTTAAAGGTGGGAGGCTACTCTCCCAAGTCAGCTTGGAAGCTTCCTTTTTTTTTTTTTTTTTTTTTTTTTATCTTTTCACATTTATAGAGAGAAATTATCTTTTTGTCTTCAGTGCATAGTTATTTCCATTTTACTTTTTGACAGATAGAGAGAGAGACAGAGACAGAGACAGTTAGAGAACCAAACTGCGGGAACTCCCCAGTTCAGCACGTGGGTCCTGCCTGGGCCGGAGCCGGGATTCGA
>PVKE010019183.1:0-28744 GCA_004027555.1 Craseonycteris thonglongyai | reverse complement strand
AGAGAGAGAGAGAGAGAGAGAGAGCCGGACTTGACCCTTGGTCTCAGGCGCTGCAAAGTGAGTGCTCAACCCACTGAGCCATCCCGGCCTCCCCTCCCTGGATCATTCTTGAGGTTCAACTTGTAAGTTGGTTGTTGCTTTTTTCCACATCTATTCTATTGAGGTGATTATATGGATTATTTCCCTCCATTCTATTAATGGGTTGTACTACATTGATTTTATGTGAAAGCACCCTTGCATTCCTGGGATAAATAGTACCTGGTAATGTGTAATACTTAGGAGCTGTGGGATTTTGTTAGTATTTTTAGCAATGCTATGTCTATATTCATAAGGAATATTGGTGTGTAGTATTCTTTTCTTGTGATGTGTTTGACTGCCTTTGGTATCATGATAATACTGTCCTCATAGGTGTTAAGAAGTATTCTCTTTTCTTCAATTTTTGGAAGAGTTTGAGTAGGATTAGTATTAATTCCTCAAATATTTGTTAGAATTTATCAAATCTGTATGACCTTTTATTAGGCAATGATTTCTTAGAAGACACCTAAAGCAAAAATAAATTGGGACTCTATCAAAATGAAAAACTGTGTCAAAGACACCAAGAAAGTGAAAGCAAACCAACAGAATAAGAAAGTATTTGCAAATCATTCATCTGTTAAGTCATATATCCAGATTATATAAAGAACTCTTCCAACTGAACTATAAGGATAAATAACCGAATTTAAACACGGGCAAAGACGTTGAACAGAAAACATTAAAAATTGTGAAAGTGGTTGCCTCTGGGAAGCAGAAAACGGTGAGGTAGATATATGGCGAAGACAAATTATTTTCACAGTAAGAACTAAGTATTTTGTTCTCTACACCCCTAGTTCTCAATAGGGCATGACTCTGCCCCTCAGGGGACATTTGGTTATCTGAAAAGTTTTTGATTGTCACAGCTTAGGGGTGCTTAATGTCCTACAATGCACAGAACAGTCCCCCGTTACAGGCCCAAAAGGTCAATAGTGCTGAGATTGAGAAACTCTAAGGATGTCCAACCTTTTCGCTTCCCTGGGCCACATTGGAAGAATAGTCTTGGGCCACACATAAAATACACTAACACTAATGATAGGTGATGAACCAAAGAAAGGTCCATGCATAATTTTCCTAATGTTTTAAGAAAACTTACAAATTTGTGTTGGGCCACATTCAAAGATGTCCTGGGCCACAGGTTGACAAGCTTGCAGCCCAGGACATCTTTGAATGCGGCCCAACACAAATTTGTAAGTTTTCTTAAAACATTAGGAAAATTATGCATGGACCTTTCTTTGGTTATCAGCTATCGTTAGTGTTAGTATCTTTTATGTGTGGTATAAGATAATTCTTCTAATGTGGCTCAGGGAAGCCAAAAGGTTGGACACCCCTTGTCTAAACTGTGTGTAAGTTTTGATAAAACCAACCAACCAACCAAACACAAAAAAGCAAAAAAAAGAAATAAAAAATCATAATACCCATATTACAAAGCATAAAAAACCAAAAACCAAAAAACAAAACAAAACAAAACAAAAAAAAACGCTTTCACAGGATTCTGGGCAAGGTTACTTAATGTGCCATGCTTTGACTGCCTTAATGCACAACAAAGAACTTAAAGCTTGTGAGGTAAGCTCCAGGCTTTTTTCTTTTAAGTAAATTAACAATCCTACTAATTGAGTTGCCAAAAGCACGGCTGAAAAGAAAAAAAGCTTTTACTTCTCATTTCTCTAAACTTCATCTATTAGGGTAAAACACATTGTAGTGTAGGGTTGATGAAGCAACAGTTAAATTGACCCAAATTTTCTAACTCAAAGCTCCAGGAACCAAAGTTGACACTAGTGCTATGTGGTCTTCATATAGCTAACATGGACAATACCAGTTTTCTAACATTAATATCAATAACACACATCGTTGATCAAATCTCTAAATATATTTATAAATATTCCCAGTGGATTAGCCACAGGCCAAGATTAAGACTTAACATTCTGCTTTCCCACGACCTAAATCTACTGCCCACCCAGTACTATTCCAAATATTCTGAAACTTGTTTTCATATACACATTTCACTGCTCCACCTAGAGTGCCAAGTAGACACAGCAGCTCAGGGAGGGCTCACTGTCCATGGGGCTTGTTTATTTACTGCCTAATGTGACACTCATATTTGCAGAGGCAGAATCAGGACAAAACAGAGTTGAGCTGAAAGTTATGCTCCAGAGTTGGTAGCTAAGTAAGTTGTGAAATCAAGTTTACTGGCATCCAGTTCTGCTGATTACAGTTAGTATTCTATCTTAAACTGATATATTCTGTGCCTAAAATGATAAAAAACAAAACTCCAATCAAGAACCTTCCTTCTTTAAAAAGAGACACTAAAAATTACTTCAGTCTATCAGCGTTAAGCACTAGACTCTTCCCTAAGACTAGTCACTGATAATTGTTCAATAGAAATGAATACAAAAGAATTCAAGAATAAAATTTGGGCAGCTCAGATTACCGTGGAAAGTTATGCTATATAGGTGGTTGTTTCAAAAATTTCAGAAACCCAACTGTATTTTTATCATCTACTAAAAGAGAGAGCATTAAATATAAAGACACAGAAAACATAATCTTTGGAAAAGGTAGACTTTTAATAACTGCTTTTTATCACCAGGTTAAGTCATGCAGTTACAAAGTAGTTAGAAATTTCTGAAAGGGTATTAAAAAAGGAAAAAGCTCATTCTGGCATAAATAATGTCTAGCACTTCATTGGGAGGGACACTACTGCGTAAAAGGCCCTGGTAGCGCAACTCCCAAACACAACACTCAACCCCAGGCTGTTTCCAGGCAGCAGTTAATGAAGCTGCTTGTAGACTGTGAGGCCTCTTAAAGAGGCCAGACATAAAGTCAGGGTGGGATGGGGCCACTGGCCATGCTCAGAGCAGCCAGCCAGACTCAAAGAGGGAGCCCATGGGGTTTTTTCTGGGATAATCTACTTGAATTACTGTTCAATCAGTCAACACAATAGATTTTCAAGAGAAGACCAATTAATTAACGTGATAATGAGACTATAGCATTCTTTGGACTACAGGTCATAACTGTGGTTAGTAAATTCTGGTAGTCTCAACAAAAATAGCCTCTAGCATTGGCTACTGAATGATGCGTATGAGGATAACTCTCCACTCGGCTTCTTGTTTTGCTGGACAACAATATAATATTGATAAGCTATAAATGATACTGTTTTGTTATAAAAATACTAGCTTTTTCATTCATTATGTTTATAGGCATTCATTGCTTGAGTCAAGGTTAGGCTTATTAAGTGATTAAAGGAAATATTACAGCAGCAAGTACTTATTTTATTCTGAAAGAATAAAATGTATAGAGAAACAGCTTTTACTTTTGTCTGCAATCTGTAAAATTGAGTTCTTTTGCTGATATAAAATACCAATAACTCACTTGAGGATCATGCCACCTTCTGAAAATGCCACACACCTACTTCTTAAATGTGTCCCATTACAGCACATCTCAGACTGGTCCAGAGCTGAAGCAGCAAGTGACTCTCTTGGGCAGAACGGACCTTCCTGGGCCATAGCTCTGACTGTGGGGAAACAGCACCCATGGAGCAGGCAGCCCAGCAAGAAAGAAGAGACTTTTCACTCAAAGGCAAAAAGAACAAGTGGCTCTCTGGGATAAGTAATTTCTACTTTCACACTCATCCATTTTATACATGATCCTCTAGTCTTAATTTCTTTTGTCTTAAGGGTTGATTTAAATTGACATGTCGAGAATGGTGTCCATTATCTATTCAGTCATGAGAAAGAGATTTCTGTGGTTACATGTAAACTTGTGATATAGGCCTACAGATGAAGATGTGAAGAGGGTAGTGAAGAAGTCAGCTACAATCCATCTATGTGAAGGTCACACCGGCTTCATTGTACACCTTGAAGACTTTTTCAATGGCGTTGACATAGGCAGCTGTTCTCAAGTCCAATCCCAGGTTATACTTCATGGCCGTGCGCATGATTTGCTGAAATGAAGGCGAAAACAGTGAAGACCACCTCAATTCAAGCATCCAGGACATGAACACACAAGGCACATATGGACCTGATACAAGTTACTATCACCATTTCAGTGCAGGACTTGGGCAGCCAAAGACAAACTACTCAGGTGGTATAAAAAAATAGTCAGAAAAGACTATTTATTTCTCTGGCATTAAACCACTGTTTAAGCAGCAGTAAGAGGTGGCTCTTCAGAATTTTAGGTATGAGCTGTCACTGTGTCCTTAGATATCCTGTTGTCTAGAACAAGTTCATTTGATAAACTTTGTGATAACTTAAAAGAACTACGGATGGGGTGATGAAAATGTTCTGGAGTTAGTAGTGATGGCTATATAGCCCTGTGAAAATACTTACAGCTGCTAAATTGTATACTTTTAAAGAATGAACTTATAGTATGTCAACTATATCTCAATAAAAAATCAACAACAAACACTACCATCTTCTTCTTTAACATCTATTTGTGCTATTTCAACTTAAGACCAAGTGATAGAATCTGAACTCAATAAGAAATTAGGAAAACTGGATTCAAACTGTGTTTAAGGACTTGAAATAAGGATCAAGTGGTCAAAATCCCTTTTAACTTATGCCAAATTCTATAGTGAGGCAGCTTCCTGTAGCTATGATGGATTGGTGCACTGAGCTGCAATCCAGTTTGGCTGACTGCTTGATATTGAGCTAACCACCAAACTTCCCCCTTTCCTCACTTGGTATTATTATTTATTTCCATAAGCCTGGTAAACATACTGAAGACCCTAAAAACACCACTCATCATTTAGGGCTGAAAAAGCATGTGTTTTGCTATATACAAATGAGACATGTGAGCCAGCTGCTGTTTCTCACTGCCTGTGCACTCAATACGGCAGGTGAGATGGCAGATGAGTTGCGAACAGCGCATGTACACATACCCTGGCTGAGCGCTCCATAGTGTAAGCTAAGCCAGAGTGCACGATGTCTTTCTCAGATGCCCCCTATTAGGAAAAAAGAACATAAATTTAATAAAACTACATAAACACATGTTTCACTTCACATATATGAACACAAAGTATTCTTAAGTCAATATATAACCAGAGAGTTGTAAAGATATATGTAATTTCTGTACAATATCTTGATACCTAAAGTCGTTGCAATTTAATCATAATTTAGTTTTCATTATATTTGACAGCAAACAAATACTCACAAGATAAGATCATGGTAAAACAATGAACACAGTAAAGTATGACCCAAGAAACATGAGGGCAAGTGGTGAAATCAGCACCAGTCACCAGTCTGAGATGTAGTCGCACAACAGAAACATGTCACACTGTTTACATCACAGTGCATTCACCTCCGTTCCCCAGCAGAACAGGGACAAGACACAGGGCACAGAAAGGCATCTGGCCACCTCCAATAATAGCTCTGAGGTAGAATCCTGACTGTACATTCAGCAGTGTCACCAATCTTTAAAGCTGGACAAATGTCAGCAGCTTTAAGTAATCCCTGAATTCTATACTGACGGGGAAACTGTAGACCAGAGAAGTTGGCCAAGTTTACAAATAGCTATTTTTAGAGTTGAGCTATAACTCAGGGCCTTCTATCACTAAGCCAGCTCATCTCTTTCCTATGCCAATTATTTCAACAGATTCTTAATAGTCAATTTCTTTCTACAGATCCCATTATCTAATCTGTGCTTTGGAATACTTTCTAAAATGTTAAGAAAATTAACTATCATAACTACTCCTAATATGACATGTATATCTATTATACACATATCCTGATATTCCAGGTAAGAAATGGGTCATCAACAAAAATGATCTATGTGGAACTTCATCCAATTAATACTCTATTCAACTAAGAAGGTATATTTCTATAACATTTGTATTAACAAATGTTAAGCTGTTTTATTCTACCAAATTAGGAAAAAGAAAAAACTTGCTTTACAGGTGGAATATTGCTGATTCTTTGAATCATTCTTCCATCCACTGAATGTTTATTGAGTACTATATGTGCCAAGCACTCTTCTAGGCACTGGGGACAGCAGAAAACAAAACAATGAAAATTCTGTTCTAGTGGGAAGAGACAGCATATACTTGGGACTTAAAACCACAAGGCTGAGTGAGATCACCAATATTTTGAATTCATACAGGGGACTTATTCAGGGATGGAGGCCTTAAGTGTTATGTGAATTGAGAGCTGACAAGGATAAGCAACCAAAAGGCAATGAGAAGAAATGGCTAGTGAAGCAGGAAGAAAACCAGGACAATGTGGTATCTTAAAAGGTAAGAGAAGAAAATATCTCAGTGGGGAGTGATCACTATGACAATAGCTGCTGACAGGTGAAGGAAGATGAGGACTGAGAAATAGGATTTGGTGATGCAAATGTCACTGGTTACCTTGACAAGTTTTGGTGGAGTGATGGGCCTAAGAGTAGGTTCCAGTATAGAAGAACTGGAGACAGAGTACCGGTATATGCAACTCTTAAGGAGGTATGCTATAAGGGAAATAAAAATGGAAGGGGAGGTGGGATTAAAATTTACCGTATTTTCCTGTGTATAAGACAACCAGGCGTATAAGACGACCCCCTAATTCTACAGTTAAAACACAGGTTTAGGCCTATATTCGCTGTATAAGACTACAGCCTGGGGGTAGTCTTATACAGCGAATATAGGCCTAAACCTATGTTTTAACTGTAAAATTAGGGGGTCGTCTTATACGCCGGAAAATACGGTATGTTTATTTTTTTTACAGGTTTATTTTTTTGAGAAAGAGAAAGACAGAGAAAAAGGGGAGGGCCCAGGGTAGTCTCCATAGTTGTATGTCAATAGTTTTTGATACAGTTTCACTCCACAGGTGGATGCGGGGCTGCGCGGGGCAGGAACTGGGCTGGGGGGCCTCACTGGCTGGGGCTAGGATTCGATCCTTGGACCCTGGGGCTGCTAACCCACTAAGCCACCCTGGCATCCCCAAAATTTATGTTTTAAAGAGAGCGTTTGGTACATTGATAGAGATGAGTGAACTGAAGGAGGACTGATGATGCATAGGTGAGAGGGAAAGGGTTGCATGAGCAGTGCATTTGAGAAATTGATAACAGGCCACACAATGCCCAGAACAAGACTTGGCTCAGATGGAAGTACAGAGAATTGATCTATAACGAAAGGAGAGATGACACAAGACAGGGTACAGATACTGGGAGCTGGACACATATGCAAGTTCTCTGACTGCTTCAATTTTCTGTGAATATAAACCAGGCCATGATCTGGAATGCAGGGGTATGGAGAAACATGATACAGTCAGCCAGGAGAATGAGAAACTAGTGGAACAGGAAAAAGTAGTATACTTGCTGGGAAGCTCTAAGAACCTACTTGAGGTGAGTGGTCAGGACCTAAACAGTTAACAGGGCCTCCAGCTACAGGGGTGCAGGCATGGTTCCTGTGTTAATAAGGGTTCATGCGATGAAACAAAACAAGGCTGGGGGTCATTGTAATGAGGGATATGGAATTTAAGTCAGACAAGGAGAGAACCGAGAACATTAGGGGGTGATGAGGGACAGCAAAAAGATGGTAGGACAAGTGACATAGGTCCTGGCAGGGCCAGAGCATGGCTGGGGAGAGGAAAGTAGAGGGAAGTGCTGGGAAAAAAACTGGTTTTTCAACTGACACTTTGATTACAAGACTCCTGTACATAGCCAAGTCAGTAAGAGGTGAGAAAAGGCACCAAAGTCTAAAATTAGAAGCACTGAAAGCATTTGAAAATTGGGAGACTAATACATTGGGCAAAGATTATATTAAAAGGATAAAAAGAAAGCCACCATAGAGCTGTCTTCCTAACTAACTGGCTGTTTTCTTTCTGTACTCCCTTCTTAAAGTTTTCTAATCTGAGTGACTGCTGTGTGCCAGGCAGCTGCTGGGACATGGGGTGACCACAGGGAGGAGCAAGAAGTCCACTGAAGAGCAGGCAGTCCCTCCAAGGCACTGTAGGTATGTGTGATGGAAGGATGCATGAAATTCTGGTCTGTGGAGACTTCCAGGGAAGGAGGGCTAGAGATGTGATGATACCTAAGCAGGGAGATGGTCTGGGCATTTCAGATACAGCAACCAGAACTAACAAAAGACATGGTTCTGGGAAAGTGGAAGGTTAATTTTGGGGAACAGTAGCAAAAGCACCTTCTTCAAAACAAAACCCTTACCTTTTCCCCCATGTTTCAATATAGTCTTAAATATTTTCCAAGACAAATTATTTCATAAGAAGACACAACTTAGTCATTTTTCTGCCATATATGTATATGACTATTAAGTCAAACCTAACTTTAAAAACTGACTGGAAACACAGTTCCAAGGATACCATCATGCATGGAGACATTCCTCTCCTTTAGGGTTATTTTCCTAGGATAAATTCCCAGAGGGGATGTTACAATGACAAAAGGCAGGGACACTTTAACAATGCTTTAGTTTTCCCAAAGAGCTGTACTAATGATCTGCATCAATGTCAGAATAAGGTACAACAGCTTCACCACAGACATGAGTATAAGCTCCCTTAATTGTTTCTGTTAAGTTTAATACACTAAAGAAAACTTATTTAATTTGTATTTAACAGTGAGGTCAAACATTTTTTTCTAGGCAGATTTCCTGACTTTGTTTTTCATGTCTTCTGCTATCTACTGGTGAAGAAGTTCTCTTTGTGATGTGTATATACTATTAATATATCCTGTCAATAGCTAATTTACATAAAATATCTTTTCTAATCTCTCTTATTTGTATCCATATAGCAATTCCAATTTTTCATATAGTTCTCATATTTACCTTTCTTTTGATTTCTCTGAAGCTTAAAAGAGTTAAAATACATAATACTTCTTCACAATTATATTAGAATCAATTGTTGAGTCACCTGCATTACGAGAGTACCAAAAGCAGAAGAACCATTAGTTATTTATTTTAAACTAGGATTTTTACTCCATTTTCAGAACACAATGAAAGAGGAAGGTACAAAACATACACAAGTCATATAACTATTGTCAGGTTGATTATAACCGGTCAACTCAATCTACTTGGTCTGAGTCTAAAGAGAGCAGAGAGTGTGTGTAAAATGCAACTCCACCATAAGCACACTCACCGATATCCTGTCTTGGAACTCTGCTGTGGGTACAACAGGAATAGTTCCACCGTGCTTTCCAAATTTTCTTTCCAAACTCTCTTGAACAGACACTATGAAAAGCCAAGAGATGAAGATAAGACATTGCCAGTAGGAAAAAAAAAAAAAGAAAAAAAAAAAGCAGAACCAAAAGTTGTTCCAAACTATATCCACAACCACAAAACTAATAGTTTTAGAAACTATTGACATGAGTTAATCATTAACACTAATGACATGAAAGGGTTAATCATTTAAAACTCAGTTAAAAAGGAATAAAGCACTTGGCCAAATTCCTACATAAATGTGAATTTAGGTCACTGCTCTGTTTCCATAACACCCATTACCAGGGTTTTTCCTTGGCTCTTTAAAAAAGAAAATGCTGAGGGAAAAAGAAAGGAAAATAGATGAATCGTTTCACTCAGATTCTGAGTGGGCTGAGTAAAGCAGCTCAGTTGGAGGTCCTGGTCTTATTTCAGCTTGATGAAAATTCTGTTAACTATGAAGCCTACCCTAGTCAAAGAAAACCGGCATTCTCATCGGAAGGCTAAAACATTCTTGACACTAAATAGGCCTTTACTAAGAGCAACCAGAGGTAGAAATGGATGTGCATCAATAGGAGTTCCAGTTTAAAATGATACTCTCTATTATTAACTTGTAGATTATATTCTGGGAACGTTTTATCACAGAACACACATTTGAATATAAATATATTTGAGAGAGCTAATATATTACCCATGAAGTAAAATTGTATATTTTTGGTCTAAGACTCATGAGACAGAATAATATAGTTTTCAATTCTGAACTTAATCTAAATTCTTTAGAATTACAAAAATTAAACTAGTCCTTTTAAGTGTAAGCTTTTTTCAGCCTTGTATCTAGTTCAAGATTCTTTCTGGAGAACAAGATCATCAGAACTTACTGAGCAAGTGGTAGTTAGAATCCCTTTCATATTTGAAGGTCAAACGGCCATAGCTGACATGATTTAGGTTCTTCAGCCACTCAAAGTAAGATACTGTCACTCCTCCAGCATTTAAGTAGAGATCCTATATACATAAATACAAGAAGACAACAAAGAAATGAGAAGATGAGTAGTTTTAGTAAAAGCTTACAGTAAACATTAAGCACTCAATTTAATAGCAAAGCAGATTAAGCTTCAAACTGCAAATAAAACCTACATAGTATCAGTAATTTTACACTTAAACTTAACAAACCTCTTTCCCAACCCATCTGAGGTTTTTTCCCATTTGAAAAAAAAAATTTTTTTTTTTGGTTTATTAATCAAGCATTTGGTCAACTCTGGTTAGAGCCTTTTCTCCAAAAGTTTTCAGATAAAACTGCCTGCCTACTAACCACTGGATTGTATTGTACAAGGGATGTCTCACCAGAAGAATGGCACTCCCTTTTGGACTACCTAAGGGCAGTCAATTTTTGTTAAGTGCTCTTAGCAAAGGGGGTTTTTCAGAATGCATCACAAGTCCACACTAACTTCCAATTTCCAACAACCTTTTGGTACAGACCCCATGCTTATTCACTGAAAACCCTAACACATATTCCTCATAGTAGCTTTCTGAGTAAAGCACAGGGGACATTTGAAATGCATAAAGGTTACTATAAAAATCTTTAAGGGAAAGCTGGGATGGCTCAGTGGGTTAAGCGCTCGCTTTGAAGCCCTGAGGACCGAGGATCGAATCCCGGCTCCGGCCCAGGCAGACCCACATGCTGAACTGGGGAGTTCCCACAGTTCAGTTCTCTGTCTCTCTCTCTCTGTCTGTCAAAAAAATAAATAAATCAATCAATCAATAAATCTTTAAGCGTAACCCTCTTAGTGCTACCTTCTGCCAGCGGTACTAGCGAGAAATACAAAGGATAATTTAATAAAATGTATCACATTAGGAAAAAAAACGTTATGAAGTTATTGTTTTAGATATCCATATGTGGTATTTTTAGTTATATATATATTGAATTAGTTAATAATAATACTATTCTTTTACATCATCTGAAAAAGAAATGTAATTATTTCAGTCATACATCATACAAGAAAAAATATAATAAGTTATAGTGCTTTTAACTATGGTCTACGTATGAACTGATATATCATATCAGCCCACCGCACTTTTAGCCTGAGATGCAAAAGTTGATATACTGGCCTGTTGCACTAAAAGGGTTAAGTTAGAATAGTATTTCTAGCACAATTTACATTTATATAATATAATTGGGTTCTTAAGGGTAACTACATACTCAAGAAATAGCTTGAAGATGGAAGAAAATGTTCAGGTCAAAGTGAAAACTGACAGGCTTATATTAACCATGCTTCTACTTTATTTTCTTCACAAAATAAAGATGGAAAATTCACTATAGCTTGGAAAACTAACAATCCCCACTCCCCCCAATTCCTTCCAAAAGACAATTATGATTCCAAGTACATATAACACTGGCAAACATAGATGACTTACTGGAATAACCATAATGTTCCTCTCCAGGAAAATCTTGTCAGCTTCTGGAGTGGTCGGTCCATTGGCACCTTCAGCAATGATCTTGAAGAGTCAGGGAAACACAGAAATGCCAATAACATCATTAAATCTCTACTGAGTGTAGGAGATGTACATATATGGGTAGGGAGTTGTGGGGACAAGTATAATTCCAGCTTAAATCAAATTAATAAAAGTTGTTTTGCTCTATATAAGTAATTTATATAAAACTATTCTTCACCTTTCTACTTCCATAACTATTTTTAGGAAGTTTGGTTTAAGAGGAAACCCAGGGTGACAGTTATACAACTCTGTGACTATACTAAAAGCCATTTAACTGTGCACATAGGTGAATTATATGGGATGCATATTATATCCCAATAAAGCTATTGGGAAAAAAACCCTAATGAGCATTTTTTTTTACGATTCTCAATGCCATCTACATTGGTAAGGTTGAACCCAGTTTCCATTCCGCTCTTACCTTGGCTTTGATTCTGGGTGCATTGGACTTGGTCAGCTGCTTCTCACTGGCAGCAGGGATCAGTATGTCACAGTCAGCCTCCAAGATATTCCCTTCATAAAGCTTTGCTTTGGGGAAGCCCAGGATTGATCCATGTTGCTATAATCAATTAAAAATCAGAATTAACAAAACTACAGAGTTTAAATGCTTTTATTTAGTGCCTATGATCTGAAGACTCAGTTATCTTTAAAGCTCTCTGAGTTACATTTAAAAAAATAAAACAATGGAGATAGATTTCAGTAAGATTCATTTCAACCTTACAATATTCAGAGTAGTCAAACTATTCAGATAGTAGATGAACATACCAATTTGAAGTCTTCCAGTTCCTTTGGGTCAATACCATCTGGATTCCATATGCTCCCATCAGATTCACCAACACCAACACATTTAGCACCAAAGCGATGCAAGTATCTCATAGAATGCAGACCCACATTACCAAATCCCTGTAAAGAATAATTACACATGATACCAAAACCAAACTTCTAGTACAGAGAAATGGTAAGAGTCATATTGTGACCAATATGTCTGACATTCTGTTAAGAAGTAATGCTCAAAATCCTTTTGCCAAAAGAAACAATAGACTAAATAAATTTCTATGTTTAAGAACGTGGAATTCAACCCTTTGCTATCTATGACAATGAATCCTGAAATGTCACAGTTAGGAGCAGCCTTGTTGGCTTATAAAGAAATGGCAGTGGTGTCAACCAAACCACCCAAGTCTGTCCTTGATGGCCAGATGCCCTATGGTTGTAAAAAGATAAGTCACTAATTGGGAGGCATATGAATTCTATTTTAAAATAGCACTCAACTTAATTGAAGTTCCTCTATGTAAAATACTGTAATCAAATACCAAGCAAATTCTTTCTGAAAAGCTAAAATTTGGATCACTGTGCAAACCTTTATGTATACCCCTAATAGTTTAAGAGACTTCTCCTTCTGGATAGTTTCAACGTAAAAATTGACCAAAAGAAGCTGGTGATAGTTTCATTTGTAGCTAAGAGATTTCTAAATCGGTTCTAGTCACATGAACCATATCAACTTCAAACAATAATGGATATAAAACTCTTAAAACAACTATTCTAGAATTTAAGAGATTCAAAAGAATCAAATTCTTAGTCTAAAAAATTTTAAAACTTACTTTATATATATTAGTTATTCTTTAAGAAAACAAAAATTTTTACCTGAACAACAAATGTTTTATCTCCAAACCCTGGTGTCATTCCTAAAATGCTCATGTAAGAAGCTTCATTGATAAAGTTTTCAATCCCATGGAAAACTCCCCGGCCAGTAGCAGAGATCCTTCCATGGATTCCACCCTGACTGATGGGCTTACCAGTGACACAGGCATGGGCATTAATATCCTGTAAGAAAAAGTCAAAACTTTAAAGGTGAAATGTCCAGGACAACTTCTATGATGAACCAATATGAAATTAAAGCCAAAACATATTCTCATTTAACTATAATAAAATGTGCTTATTAGCAATATGTGTGTTTAAGGTACACTTTCATTAGTAGAAACATGCCTCATTTTTTCAGATTTCTTTTCCAAGAAAATATGTAAAAGTAGACTATATTTTCTGATGGGAGAAATAGGGTGTTCAGAACTTTATCATCAAGTACAAATAACAGTGTTACAAATAGTTCATTCAGCTTAAAACTATCATTCCTTCAACAAATATGTAAGGCCTACTAAGTCAGAGTACATCCTTTCCTTAATTTTCTTAAAATCTACCATAAGATGAGCATGTCACCAAAACACAGCTTTGGGCAGGAAGAGGCAATATGGTGTTCTTGAATGGGAAGACTCAATGTTGTAAAGATTTTTTCTGTCAAACTAATCCACAAATTCAAGAAAATGCTACTTAAAAAAATAAAAAAAAATTTATTTGTTTAAGAGAAGGTGAGAGAGTGAGATAGACACAGAGAAAATGGGAGAGGGCTCAGAGCACTCTCCATAGTTGCACATCATTAGTTTTTCGATATACCGGTACTTTTATTCCACACAGGTGGATATAGGGCCACGTGGGGTGGAACCAACTGGAGGCCTCCCTCATGGAAGGCAAGAACCCACCGCCATCCTTGTTGGTTACCCGTTGCACCATAGTTCAGCACATGGGTTTGCACAGGCTGGTGCTGGGATTCAATCCCTGGACCCTGCGGTTGCAAGGTAAACATTCAACCTGTTGAACTATACCAGGATCCCCAAATTCTACTTTTTAAAAAGAACTTTAGGGGAAGCCAGGATGGCTCAGTGGGTTAAGTGCTCCCTTTGAGCCTAGGTCCGAGGATCAAATCCGAGCCTTAGCCTGTGTGGACCCATATGCTGAACTGGGGTGTGCCCCCAGTTCGGTTTTCACTGGGGCGAGCTTCCCATGTGGTAGGAAGCCCCTGGATCAGCCCCAGCTTGCAGGGGCATGCCTTCCATTCAAGAGCACTCTCCCCACCCGCCACCTGGTTCTTGCCCTGTGGGGCCCCTGACCACCTTCGTGGAATGAAATCATGTTGAAAACTGATGATGTACAACTACGGAGACTGCTCTGGGCCCTCTCCTTTCTTTCTGTCTCTCTGTCAAAACAATAAAAAATAAATCTTTAACAAAAAAACAAAAAACAAAAAACCCCACAGAAAACCCATAAAACTTTAAGAGAAAATACTCATGTGGGTCAGCAACAGTACTCAAGGAAAAAAAAGACAAAATAATTAGGGGGTGTCAGGGCAACTTGGAATACCTACCAAAATTAAAATATCCACTAACCTAGAAATTCTACATCTAGGAATTAAAAAGAGGTCCATGTGGGTAAGACACAGAGGCCCATACCTACCAACATGTAAGTAGAGCACCTCTGGCATCAGTGGTTAACTTTGGAAAGCGAAGTGGGAGGGTAACAGTTTTCAGCACCACCTCTGTACTTTGAACTGATGATGTACATGTATTCTTATTCAGAAATTAGTATAATTAGAAAAAAAAAGAAAGGGCTTCTGTTCCAAGGCATTAAATACACTGTAAACTGCAGCAAGCAGCACAGAATAGACAACTTGATTAGTGGGACATGAGAAACTAGACAGTCCTATTATATGTAGGAAATCAATTCAAAATAAAGAAAGCATTTTATATCAGTGACTAAAGTATGAACTATTTAATAAACTCATTAAGGCAATTTGCTACCCAGGTGAAACTAGTTTTCCCACAGTTTTCTTTCACGAATAATTAATACTTATGAATACAAAATTGCAAACCAAATGCCAAACGCTTTTAAACAATGGAAATGCAAATGCTGGAGCTGACAGCAGGTCTTTCCAAGGTTGGTAGGGTGCCAGCTGCCAGCTACTCAGCATACCTAATTGCACTGCTAGCTCAGGGAGGACAGCGAACTCTCACTCCAACGCTGGCTTTTCCCGGTGGGGCTACATGAAAGGACCTGTGTGCATTAGGCTCACGTCTAGAAATAAGTAACACTAACTATGGCTTCCTTACCTTAGGTTCTGATTTTGAATTTCCTATCATTCTAAGGAAAAGTCTTTTGCCAGTATAGTCCAAGGTTGTAGCTGGCACTACCTCACAAAACTTTCTTTTGCTGTCACCATTGGGAATGAGCTATGAATAACAATATATTGTCTACTACTTTGCTTAAAAAGAACAAGAGACCATCCTCAGAGCTCATTTAACATAAAAAGGTGACACGGAAAACATCCAAACGAAGTTCTTTGAAGTATCTCATACTGCTCAGAGGATTTGTGCAATTGACCTGATGTGGTATTTATACATATTTCCTTTTTTGTGCTTACTAAGGGTAAGGAACTGTTCTAAGTGCATTACATTATTATTCACTGAATCCTCATGACTGTCCCACAAAGTAAACACTATTATTATTGTCATTTTACATATGAGGAAACCGAGGCGCAAGGAATGGAAGGCACTTGCCATGGGAAACGGAGCTGGGGCATGAAGGAGCCAGTTCTAGAAGGCAGGCTCTGCCCATGCTTCCCACTACACACTGCACCTCAGGAAAGGACTCTGATCTCTGAATTCCTGCAATGGAAGCTGCAGCCCCTTCCCCACTCTCTCAGAGGAAGAAATATTCTTCCTTTTTTCCAAGGCAGATCTTTCCAGTAGGGGCCTCAAAAGGAAAATTCACCAGGCTTTTATTCCCTTGGAAGACTTTGACACATCTACCATCTCACATTTCTCTTACATCATCTATCTCTTGCACTAATGACTCTGTGGCCTATAGTCAATCAACACGCCAAACAACACAAAAAATCTTTCTCTTTGGACAACAGCTAACTTTCAAGTTGTTATTTCTCTGCTTCTCTCTAATGCATTTGGTTTTAAGTGGAGGCTACTCTTCACACCCTACTTCCCCTTTCTCGACATGTCCTGAAGCAGATCTGGTTCTCCTCTCACTATTGTACAGATAAAGACAAAACAGTTGCTGAACTAGTCTCTTTTCAGATACCTCCCTATCCCACAATCCACAACATGGAGTCCTCAGTACTTTTCATTCTGTTATAACTGACTGCGTTCTTCATCTAAATCACTCTTCAATCCGTCTATTTCCCTCCAATGTGGGGTACAGGCTAATACCACCTCTCTTATGGGCTCTAGAGGCCCCTGCCTACAACAGTCCCATTCTTTGCTGCCAGTGAAGCTTAGAATGCACACCTAGCTGTGTCACACTCCTGCTTTCAAAACAAAGCCCAAAGTCCTGCCATCATCTAAAGGGCCATAATCTGGTCTGACCCCTCTTTGCTGGCCTCTCTTATGTCCTATAATCTCGTTCTCAACTCTGGCTACCATGGTCTTCCTTTATCTCCTAAGTTCACTGGCTTTGCACATCAGGACCTTTACCCAGTGCCTACTTCTGTCTCTAACACTTGTTCTGGCCCCTCACTACCCCCTAGTTGATGTCTACTTATCACCAACGGGCAGACCAGACAGTTACATCTTTCAATGAAGTCTCCAAAGACTTGGTCAAACTCCTGTTATTGTTTTCATAGCATTGAAATGTCTCCTAATATTCATCTCAATTGTACTGACACCTTGCCTACACTTAGCTGTGCTTATAGTAGGCATTCCACACATATTTTTTAAATGAGTGTTTTTTTCAACTCCCTTTCTCTTCCCACTCCTTAAATATTTGTTTTTCAGAGTTCTATTCCTTTCAGGGAGAGAAAGTTAGTTTTCCTTCCTGTGTTCTATATTAGTGGCACTGCTTCTGCCCAGTCCCTTACAATCGTCATTCAGGTTCCCTCTGACTCAACATTGTCCATTTCTTTATCTCACACATCCAATCTAGCCCCACTGAGTCTACTCCTGCCAGGTGCCAATGCTTCTCCCCAGCCCCTGTGGCTGCTAGGCTATGAAGACAGGTGCTGATACCATGTAGAGGTTATCTCTTTGCTCCAGACAGCCTAATACTGTCTCCAGGACACCCTCTCCTAAGGAAGGGTCAGTATCAAAGGCTGCCCTCTGACTAGCAAGTACAACAAAACACAAGGGGCTTGACATTTTTGTCTTAGGCCATGCACCTCTTCATTCTTCTATGCCTTACCTTCAAACAACCTGAGCTCTCTCCCGTTTTTCCTCCTATCCCCCAAATCTCCGTATATTCAAATTCTATCCATTTTCAAGGTCTAGCTAAGGGGTGTCCAATCTTTTGGCTTCGTTGGGCCACACTAGAAGAACTGTCTTGGACCACACATAAAATACACGAACACTAACAATAGCTGTTGAGCTTAAAAAAAATTGCCAAAAAAAAAAATAATTTCATAATGTTTTAAGAAGTTTTATGAATTATGCGTGGGCCGCATTCAAAGCCATCCTGGGCCATAGGTTGGGCAAGCTTGGTCTAGCTCAAAAACCTCTTCTAGGAAGCCTTCTTTCAGAAACTGTAATTTTCCACTTTGTATCGCACTGTCGCCAATACTTATTTGATTATGTGTCTTAATTCCTTTTTAAATGAATGCTCTTAAGAGAAATTCCAGAATTGAATGCTTCTTTATTTCCTTTCTGGTGTCTTGCCCTAGTAGATGATCCCTCTAGAGCGGGGGTGGCGAACCTATGGCATGCGTGCCCAAAGTGGCACGCGGAGCAATTATTTTGGCACGCGGAGCTGTGAATACCATTTAAAAAATTATTGTTTATGCTCTTATAGACATAAAAATAATCGATACCTCTATCTCACTTGATGGGTTGGCACGCGAGTCAAGCGAGTATACTCTTATTTCATAAACTTTGGCACTCAATTGCCAAAAGGTTCGCCACCCCTGCTCTAGAGGGTTCCATTTCAGCATGCAGGATAGGGTAGCTTGTAAGTAAAAGCTCAATGAATGTCCACTACCTTTATGATTTAATAATAGAGATAGAAGTAAAATAAGATGCAAATCAAGATGACTGATTAAAGGGAAGGAAGAAAACCCAGTGAATTCTCTACTTGCACATATAATACAAATTGTTATTTCTTGTAGTTAGCAAACGAAGCCCGTGGGCCTTTGGTGGGTACTCACATAGTGCCCTATGGTGCTAGCATAGGTGTCAGCAATCCAGGACATCTCCCGCTCGCCTGTGCTCATGTCTGGAGCAGGCACATCAATGCCAGGACCTGGGGGCACAGGGGAAAGGGCATTGTACCCATTTTTCTGAATTCCTGAATTATAGATAAATTCTCAAATACCTTACAGATAACAGGTCTGAAAGTCCATTCTTTTAAACACATGTAATTACTCTAAGGAAAGTTAAATGCCATCACTCAATCCCCTAAGAGTATTTAAATAAGATGAAAATCTGGCTAAAAGTAGTAATTGCTGTAACAGAACCTCAGCATAGGGGTACTTTTGAGAGCTGAAAGGTAATTTTGGTGTATGGATATAGGGGAATGGAAAGAATGGAGATATGAGGTTATTGCAAGGAACTTCTTACAAAGTTTATAAAGTAAATAGTTAAAAACTTAACCAGTTTACAAAAGTGATATCTAAACTCACCCAATGAAATTAATGTTGACCTTTCACAACTTAAAAAAAAAAATGCAGAAGAGGAAAGAACACTTCTCAACTCATTCTATTAGCCAGTCTTACCCTGATATCAAAGACCTCACAAGAATCCTGCATACCAATATTCCTTAAAACAGCATCGAAAAAAGGATAAAATAGTTATGAATAAACATAAAAGAAGTTATGTAAGACTTGTACACTAAAAACTACAAAACATCATTGAAAGAAATGAAGAACTTTAAACAAATGGAAAGACATCTAGTGTTCATGGACTGGAAGACTTAATATGGTTAAGATGGCAATATTCCATAAATTGGTCTACAGAGTCAAGCAATCCCTATCAGCATCCCAAATGACACCCTGAACTCATTTAATGTGACAGGGTCAGGACTCACTCAGGTTAAAATTGTAATCTGAAATTCTCTGTGAAAAGGGAAGTAAAAAAAAAAAAACCCAGAAAAAAATGACATCAATTCCAAAGTTTTGCCCAGGACTAGTTCTGTGCCCTGGAGGGAGAGAAAGAAATCCTTTGACTGTTGTCTGATGCTACAAAGATTTCTGGGCCCAGAGGTCTGGTTTAGTTGTATTGTGAATTAATGAGGCTTTTGCACATAAGCAAAGAAATCAAATTGCTAGTATTTAAGCTTCTCATGTTAAAATGAATCACTTTTAGCATTTGGAACCAAAGAATACTTGTTAATATGAAGAAAATTAAGCAGAATATACTCTGAATATGGGCAATAAATACAACTGAGTAAAATCTGAAACTACAAAATACTTTTGAGATTTAAGCTAATCATTAACCAGTTCAAGTCCATAGTAGTGAGAAGAGGAGGCATGCCAAGAATCCAAATGCCTTTGAAGTTACATAATTAAATCCAGTAAAGTTCTAGTATCACCTACATTTATTTCTGTATTAATTTATTTATTTCATACTTTTTTTTCCTAAAAAGGGTAGAAAATTTAAAAGTAAGGCTATCTTAAGTTCATAGGAACTTACCAACAGTGGGGGGCATACTAGGGAAGAAAAACACAGGGACAGAAAAAGATAAAAAGTAGATCATCTTTTCTATGTTAGCCTTCTTTAGTTCAACTATGTTGAAAGGCCAAACATAATATTAAATAATTTGGTTTACCTTATTAAAAACATCAGAATACTTCTTGAGCAAGAAAGACTCAGTGCTTGAAAATTAAAGATTAACTGACAATATTTATACATCATAGAAAATATATATCACAAAAAAATTATTTAGTATGATATAAGAACATCAAGAAAATGAAGACTAGTATCTTCAGAAAATTAGTCTGTTTGGCAGAAAAGCTCTAGAAACAGAATCTCTGGAACCCTTAAAATCAGCCAGTGATGGCAGAGTGGGTCATCAGTGTGAGGGTCCACATACCTCCCTGCCTGTGCCTGCTGCTCTGAAGACAGACCTGCTTAGGCCTCCGATTCTAAAAGGGATCAGATCTTTCACTGCTATCAGAACAATAGGATTACTATTGTAAACTGCTTTTTACAGATTAAAATGTTTATAGTTCCTGAAAGTACAGCCTTGGTCTTAGAAGTCACAATAGAGATTGTCCAATGCTGTTACAGTGATCAAAAACCTTCACTATGTATAAGGAGAAGAGGCAGAAATGACTTCTCCTGGTGCCCATATTGCATACTGGGAACAAACTTTTCTGTTAGAGATGTGTCATAAACAGGCCCAGGTATTTCATCATATTTATCACAGAACTCAATTTCTCAAAGTAAAAAGGACAACTCTATTCATACATGTAGAGATAAAAGCAGGAGTTCAAGTTCAGACAAGTTTTAGACGTTCCCACTCCATATGGAATGGAAACCTGTATGGCAACAACACATACCAATGAAGCCCTTCTTTGCCAGCTCCATGGTGAACCTCCTTGTGATCTTTTCCAGTTCATTATCCTGGAAAGAAAAAAGAAGAAAACAAAGACAATGAAAAGAAATTTGACAGAAATGCCACTTGTGGAGATAACTAATAGTTGCATCATATTTTCTATTTATAAATCATTTCCATATATTTTTCTTTTGTTTCTTCTCAGAATAACTCATCAAGCAGGCATTTCCATTTAAAAGATACAAACAACAGAGTAAACTAGGGCTTAAAACCTAGTTCCTATTCATTCTGTAGTAATATAAGACTCTATGAATAATCCTTATTGTGTATTCTCATTTAAATGGAAAAATTTTAAAGAATAAAATCATGTTTATTATGTTTAAATACAAATGTTAATTTGGCATTATAAAACACAGTAACAAATAGCTTTATTATCTTGGAACTGATAGCATAAGCAATAAGATTTTTATCAGATTAGTTAAGATATCTGTCACTAGAATCTTGAGATTCTGATACAAAAATTTCAGATTATAGTAATTTATAAACATGGATTTAAGTGTCGAAGAGTCTTTTAAACAAGTGAAAAAATGAAAAAGGACATTAAGCAGGTGACCTTTTATATGGCAAACACTCAGTGAGTTAATTATTTACTTGTTTTTCCATTTCTTTTCAAAGCAATAGAAACCATTAATCTCAATGGTAGAGGGGATATATAGCCCCTAGTAATTACAAGTCCTTTGTAAATGCACCACATGCACAAATGTCACTTTGATACTTACAGTATAGTTCTTAGGATTGATCTTAACACCAGCTTTGGCACCCCCAAATGGCACATCTGCAATATAAGGCTGAAAGTTGTTATTCTATATAAAGGACAACAAAATTAAGAAGGAACAAAGCACTACACAATATTACAAAAAATGTGTGATGCTTTAAGCTTTAATTTCAGAAGATTCAAGCAATAAACCCATACTGACCTATTCTAAAATGTTGTACTTTAAAATTCCAGTGAAGAGAAATTTTAAGTCTGGGCAAGTTACAATGCATATTTAATCAGGGTGCTTTACTACTTTTGAAAGGTGAGAGAATATTTATTTTCCTTCTACTATGATTTGGTCTTATTGAGAGATTATGGAAAGGGCTTTAAACAAAGAGCTGCACTTAAAATTCAATGTGATATATAGACAATGTAATGTAGAATTGTACACCTAGAAACAATGTAATTGTTACCAATGTCACCCCAACAAATTAAAAAAAAAAAAAAATATATATATATACATACTCTTAAAAATATCCATGGGGAAGCCGGGATGGCTCAGTGAGTTAGGTGCTCACTTTGCAGCCCCGGGGACCGAGGATCAAATCCCGGCCCCGGCCCATGCGGACCCATACGCTGAACTGGGGAGTGCCCCCAGTTCAGTTCTCACCAGGGCGAGACCCCGGCCCAGTTCCTGCCCTGTGCAGCTCCAAACCCACCTGTGGAATGAAACTATGTGGAAAAACTGATGATATGCAACTATGGAGACTGTTCTGGGCCCGCCCCCTTCTCTCTGTCTATGACTCTGTATCTCTCTCTGTCAAAAACAATAAATAAATCTTAAAAAAAAAAAAAAAAAAAAAATCCAATTAGTTGCTATCAAAAGTTCATTAAAGACTAAATTTTATTTAAGACTAATTGAAAAATGATGTAAGCCTTAAACTGTGCAACTTAAAACAATTCTGTTAAAGTCTATTTTTCTAGTAATCTTGTATGTAAACATATTTCCCCGAAGAGTTCTTACTACAGGGGTGGCAAACCTTTTGGCGATTGAGTGCCAAAGTTTATGAAATAAGAGTATACTCGCTCAACTCGTGTGCCAACCCATCGAGTGAGATAGAGGTATCGATTATTTTTATGTCGATAAGAGGCATAGGATGTTTTTATAACAAAAAACAATAATTCCACGTGCCAAAATAATTGCTCCGCGTGCCACTTTGGGCACGCGTGCCACAGGTTCACCACCCCCATCTTACTAGGTAGCAACAAAGGAAAGCACTTACCAACCACAGCACACTTGTATGTCATCAGCGAAGCCAAAGCTTTTACTTCATCTACACTCACATCAGTGCTGTAACGGATACCTGGTGGTGTTTAAAAAAAAAGACGGGGGGGGGAGGGGAGGGTGTGTGTGTGTGTGAGAAAGAAGGGGCTGTATTTAGAACATCTTTCTGACAGGTTTTATACCCTGGTTATTTCCAAGCACATCTGAAGTAGCTTATGATGAAAAGTCAATGTGAAAGTCAAAAGGAAAGCCACTAAGTAGATACCCAGAAAGAGCTACAGAATTTGGGGTTAAGTATTCTGATAGTTAAGAGAAAAAGACTGGTGTCGTAGTTTTTGCTTTCTGGTAGTAGATAAGAGCATCAAACAGAGTTCCTACGAATTTAGATGAATAAGAACTAGTTTTGCCCTTTAGGGAACTAACAGTAACTGATTTTACATGGCAGAAATTACCTTCAAATGAATGGTTTTTACACTTTTAGGAAGTCAATTAACTCAGTGAAACATTTTTATTTTTCTTTGTGGTTTGGGTGATTTGGTAGCGGGGAGTTCAAGAATCTTGCTTTCTGATAACATACAGACAGATATGGGCAAACGGATAGCCATCAGATTTGACAGATTCAACCTGGATATCAGGTGTCGTAGAGGTTTCAGTTTCAAACAGGTGTACCCAGAGATCCTTACCTGTTACTTGCTTCATCCACTGCTAGACTCTTTCAACCAAGAAATGAAAGTTGAGAAAAGTTATCTCTGCTTCCTGGGGATGAACAATTCCCTTCACTCTTTCTACAAGGATGGGAGGTGGACAGCAGATAGGCAACTCTGAGACTTAATTAACACTGTACTTTTGGAAGCGACTAGGTGTTTGGTCAAAGGGACACAAAGTATGAGTACGTAGGTATGCCCACTACTTTGGTTTTAGGGATCTTGGCCATTCACCCTTCTAATTTTTCAGAGTTAAGACACTTTGCATCCCTTATAGCCCTACAGTCCATTGCTCTTTTCAATCCTAAGGATAAAGGCCTGAGTGAGGCTGCTGTTTGACTGCACAGTGCTTAGGGCTCCCTGATACCACGTGTTTGTGTGATGAAGGGTACCTGGATGAAGTTGCGTACAACTTCCATTGAGAGTTACAAGAAATGGGGGACCCAGGGACCTCTCCTAAAGAATTCTAGGAATAACAATTTCTCAGTTAGAAATACACATTTTATGAACTGGCAGTTTGAGAAAACTCTCCTAGTAATTTTTTTTTTAATTTATTTTTATTGTTTTTGACAGAGAGAGAGAGAGAGAGAGAGAGAGAGAGAGAGAGAGAGAGAGAAAGAGAGAAAGGGGAGGGCCCAGAGCAGTCTCCATAGCTATATGTAATTAGTTTTCTTTTTTTTAAGATTTATTTTATTGTTTTTGACAGAGAGAGGGAGAGAGACAGAGACAGAGAGAAGGGAGAGAGGGCCAAGAGCAGCCTCCATAGTTGTGTGTCATTAGTTTTTGATGTAGTTTCACTCTACAGGTGGGCGTAGGGCCACACAGGGCAAGAACTGAGCAGGTGCCTCCTGCATGGGAGGCACGCCCCTGCGAGCTCCTACATTAAAGCATGTCCAGGACCGGAGCCAGACTGGGGACCTCCTACATGGGAAGCTTGCCCTGGCAAAAACCGAACTGGGGCTACACTAGGGCAGGAACTGGGTGAGGCCTCCTACATGGAAAGCTCACCCTGGTTAGAACTGAACTGGGGGCATACCCTAGCTCAGCATATGGGTTTGCATGGGATGGGGCTGGGATTTGATCCCCTGACGCTGGGGCTGCAATGAGTGAGTGCTCAACCCACTGAGCCATCCTGGCACCACCCTGCCCACCACCCCGGTCATTTTTAAAAGCTGGTTTCTTATGTTTCAGAAAACATATATTTCTATGTACATAATGTTTTAAGAGAATTTTCTGTTGTATATGTGATCATAAAGAGCAAATACTAAAGTTGAACACATGCATTTGACCTATGACATTTAGAAAAGCAAGCTGTTAGAAACACTGTATCTTACATATAATACGTTCTCAGAATATCTGCAAAATAAATTTACATGCTATTAAAATTTTAGGAATGAGGGGAAACCTGGATGGCTCAGCAGGTTAAGTGCTCACTTTGCAGCCCTGGCGACTAAGGATTGAATGAATCCTGGCCTCAGTCCATGTGGACCCATATGCTCAACTGGGGTTCTTGCCAGGGTCTATCTGGGAGGTTCCGGGCCTAGTTCTTGCCCTCTACAGCCCTGTACCCACCTGTGGAGTGAAACTATATGGAAAATTAATGTTGTCAACTATGGAGACTGCTCTGGGCCCTCTGTCTGTCTCAATCTCTGTCAAAAAAAAAAAAAATTATAAAAAGTGAGAAGTGGCTATACTTCAATTTCAACTATTATGACTGCTATGACAAGTATTAAAAAGTAATGGCAAATAAACCTATTTTTTTAACTATTGCAGTCTCTATAGTTTTACATCATTATCTGTGACATAGTTTTATCCCACACAGGTGGATGTGGGGCCACTCAGGGAGGGAACTAAACGGTGGGAAACCTCTGTTGCCATCCCGGCAGTTACCAGCGCTGCAGTTCAGAATGTGGGTTTACATAGGCTGGGACTGAGATTCAATCCCCAGGCCTTGAGGTTGTAAGGCAATGGGCTCAACCTATTGAGCTATCTCGGCATCCCCTTGAAAGTAATATTCATAAATCAGACAGCAATCCTAATTCTACAAATATCCCCTGCTTTTTGGGTCATGCCACTTTACCTGTTTATGCTAACCAAAAGAAATATGAAGAGATTTTCACTTTTGTGAAAAATAAAAAATTGTTCAGTGCCTGTTTTGCAGCGAGTTGTTATACAGGAAGTGTGCACCCCGGGCAGTAAGAGGGGCACTGTTTTTATTATGTTAGTATTATTTTAGGTATTGGTGTGTTATTTGGTATGATTTGGTAAGTTATTTTTGGGTCTAGAAATGCTCAAACATTTTTTCATATAAATTAATGGTAATTGCTTCTTCATTTTACGCCATTTTCAGTTTAGAAAAGATTTCACAGAAAGCTCTACTTTTGGATAAAGAGGAAACCTGTATTCTATATGGTGGATGCTAATCAGAAACTAGACCTTTCCTGCTATAAAACAGTGTCCAAAAAATGTCCAGTTTATTGCAAAAGTCCTGGAATGATGAGTCAGAAACTATGCACACATAACAAGAAACATGTTTCCATTGGATAAAACCCAGGAATTCTTGTTAAGCAAAATTTTCTTTCCAGACACACCCATTAGAGAGCTCAACTACCAAGACTTTGAAGAAGTAAAGTTGCATAAACTACCTCACATGATAGGCATTTTTCTGCAGGCTATGAACCAATGAAGAACTCCTAAGGATCCCAGGCAGTAAGGAGATATAAGGAAAGAGAGGACCAAGCCCTGGAGCAGATAAGGGTGGATATGCAGCCTGCCCCTGCTAAAGAAGAAACATGTTTTCATTTTAACTTTCTAACTAATAAGTGGTGCATAAATGTTTTTATGTCTGGAAGTTGGCAGATATACCAGCACAGGGTTACTTAAACTGCTAACCTGAAAAACAAAAAGTCTTAAGTACCCCTATAAATAAAATATTCTGTAGCATAACTTGAGACAAAACAAAACCCCAGTAACTAAGGGGCTACCCACACCACACCCAGGGAAAGCTAGCAGCTCTTCCTCCTCTGGGATTGGAAACCAAAATTAATTACTAAAATATGCTGTCACCCAAAAACTCTTAATCACATTCAATGGATATAAGAATATGACTGCAAAAAAGATACTCTCAACTAAACTTGTAAATTCAGGTAAGGAGAAATGAGCAAAACTGAAGTATTGAAGGACAAAATGATGTGACATACTTCAAAGTTCTAAAAGAAAGGGAAAACCTAGGATTTTGGAAGGCTTACTAGTGTATTAAGAATACTCAATTTGAAAACAATAACAGGTAATACACACATATATACAAGAAAATCTTAAAATGCTTAAAAGCAAAATGAAGCAAGGATCATACTTGCAGTCTGAATATTCTCACTTTTTATAAAACTAAGGCTTTCCTTCTTTCCTGTGGGATCGGAAGTGTAGCAGAGAAGGCTAAAGGTGAGCAAGGCCAACAGGGAGCAGAAGCGGGCAGAGGGACAGAGAACAAAAAGAAGAAATATTTTATTCTTGAAATGGAAAAAAGTAGGGGATGTCAGGATGGCTCAGCAGGCTGAGTGCTTGCTTTGCAGCCCTGGGGTCCGTGGATTGAACCTTGGCCCCAGCCAGTGCAGACCCAAATGCTGAAATGGGGTGTGCCCCCAGTTCAGTTCTTGCCAGGGCCCATGCAAGAGGTCCCTGGCCCAGTTTCTGTCCTGTGCAGCCCTGTGCCCACATGTAGAGTTAAACTATATCAGAAACTAATGACGTACAACTATGGAGACTGCTCTGGACCCTCCCCCTTTTCTCTGTCACAACAACAATAAACAACAACAAAAAGAAATGGAAAAAAGTAAATTATATATTTTTGGTATCCCAAAGGCTTAGAGCACTATCTGTTGACACTAGCATTACTAATGTTTGGGAAAAAATCAACTGAGTTTTTGAACAACAATGCAGGCAGGTGTATGAGATTCAAAGGAGAATGGAGGTAGATACTTTCAAGGACAAGCTGGCTGAATTAGGAAGTGAGCGGGGTGATTACATAGGTGTGGACCACAGGACTTGGTATCATTAGAAATGGGTATAAAATCAAGGACCACATTCTGATGGGCTGAGAATCTGTGCTTCTACTTTACTACAGAAAACTGAAGAAAAACCACCCATGATAATGTTTATTATTTATCAAACTTTGTAAAGATGGGGAATGGGCTGGTGAAAGAAGTATCTACTACAATGGGAATTTTGAAATCACCTCTTTTATTGTCTAGAGAAATTAACTTACTATAGTTATTTTGAGCTAACTGGTAACAGATGTTTCAAAACAACATTAATGAAATGCAGACTTTTGCAAACTATACCAAGCACACAGCATTTCTTTGCCTTTTAACTTATTTATCAAAGATATTCCTTACTATTCTCAGAAGTCTAACAATTGGTGCACACTCAGGTTTTTGTAGGAGAAATAAAAATCAAAAGCAAAAACTAGCTGAAGTTGCTATAGTGATAAAACACATTAGTTTGAAAAAGTCAGTGAAAACCACAACTGAATAGCTTGAAGTTGCTTGATTTTTTTCCTCTTGCTAGATGACTCAAAACCAGAAATACACACACAAAAGCTCCTAGCAACTAATTCACCATTGCTTCTTAACATTCATGAAAATTCAAATGGCTTTTTTAAGTTATGTGAACCTGCATTTTTTAATAGGGTTTGATTTATTCATCAGAAATCCAATTTCCAATTGTATTCTTTTACTTTTCAAAAATGATTATTTATTCAATAACCACAAGCACAGAATCCCCCGAAAAGCAAAATGGCCTTAGAACTCTTAAAATTCAGAGTAAGCCTTTTGTCATTTACTCAGAATTTATTTTCCCACATAATATTAATATAATCTCCTAATTTACAACAGGATAGAAGTACAACTTAATCTTTATTTTAAGCAATTTGAAGAGAAAAACTTAAGCTTTCTATGAAACAATATTTAACTGATGTTTGAAAAATAAAATAGAAAATATTTCATTTCTTCTTTTCA
>PVKE010019182.1:0-28746 GCA_004027555.1 Craseonycteris thonglongyai | reverse complement strand
CAAGGTCCTTTACTAAAGACTGCCCCTGATCTTCTGGAGGGGCTTTGGATTCTGAGGTGTGCATTGTGTTTGATGTGGTTCTTTTTGCTTTCCACATGAGTCTGTTTTCCCTCTGGGGGTTTGCCTATCAGATGAGCTTCTCTTTATTTTTTCTTTTGGGCTCAGTTGTGGGAGAAGGAGATTAAGGGAGAGGGTTGGGGGAAGCAGACAGCTTCTGTGTCCTGGGGCACTTCAGGTTGCTGTCTTAGCTGTTAGATAGCAGGGTAGTAAAGATGTGGCCAGGGGTGGGGGCATGTGAGTAGGAGCTAGGGTGGGCCTGAGACACAAAAGCAGATTCTTCTTTCAGCAGGGGGGCTGGTGGTTCAGTGCGGGCGGGGCGCAGGAGCTCTGGTCTTTCTCTCCTCAGCCTGGCTGCCCTCCATCAATAGTATCTGTAAGCCATGCCTGTAGGGCAGCACTTGGATGGGCTGGGGCTTGGCAGAGGCCCCGGTCGGCTGTGCAGTCCCGAGCGCAGGCAATGACACCGCTGTGACCCGGTCAGCAGTCCAGTTGTGCGCTCGGGCTGCAACGCCCCAGAGGCCTGGTGGGCGGGACGCCAAAAGCCCAGTTGCGCACTCGCGAGCAGGCAGCAGTGCTGCAGTGGCCTGGTGGGCAGGGCGCCGAAAGCCGGTCTTGCGCATAGGCAGTGGCACTGTGACGGCCTGGTGGGCAGGGCGCAAAAAGCCCTGTAGCGCGCTGGCAAGCAGGCAGCGGTGCCTCTGTTGCCCGGTGGGCGGGGTGCCGAAAGCCCAGTTGCGCGCTGGCTGCGGCGCCCCGGCGGCCCGGTGGGCAGGTGCGTGCACGCAGCGATGCGCTGCGGCCCAGTGGGCGGGGCGCTGAAAGCCCAGTTACGCACTTGCGCGCTGGCAGCGGTGCTGCAGCAGCCTGGTGAGCGGGGCACCAAAAGCCCAATTGCGCGCTGGCGAGCAGGCAGCGGTGCTGCGGCGGCCCGGTGGGTGGGGCGCCGAAAGCCCTGCGCGCACAGGCCGTAGCTCGGGCGGCAGCCGCTCTACGCTCCCGGCTCTGTTGAGACCGCCGGATTCACTCCAAGCACGTCCCATGCAGCTGTGCCCACTCAAGCCCCAGCCCTCACTCCAAGAGCCCTGTCCTCAGAAGGCGCTCCCTCACAGTCAATCTCCTCCATGAATCAGGGGTGCCGAGCCGTTGTGGGCTGCTGCCCTGCTCTCACCCCGCCCGTCGGGAAGTGCAGCCACCCTGCTCCACAGTCCCTGTTCCACTTTAGGCTCTGTGATCTGATAAGGGCACCGCGTGCTGTCCCTTGAGTTCGGATGTTAAATTGTCCACAGTCTTGTGGGGCTTCCACGCTCCCTAGGTCTCGGCTTCCAGCCCGCCCTCGATCCAGCTCCACTTTGACCATAGTCCCCCAATCCCCCTTTGCTTTTGCCAGCCCCGGGCCGCGCTCCGAGTCTCTGTCCCCGAACCGCTGCTTCCCTTTCCCTCTCCCACTCTCCCCTTTTTTCTCTAACCTTTGTGTGTTGTTCTGCGTTGTGTGGTTCTCTTAGTTGAGGTTTCTTCTCAGGGTTTCCCCTGTGGATTCCCCTCTGCTCACAAGGCCCTTCCCAGGCAGTTATCGGCGTTCTCCTCTCATGCCGCCATCTTTGATCTCTAATCTCATTTTTTTTTAAAGATTTATTTTTATTGTTTTTGACAGAGAGAGAGAGAGACAGAGAGACAGAGACAGAGAGAAGGGGGAGGGCCCAGAACAGTCTCCGTAGTTGCACATCATTCGTTTTTCCACATAGTTTCATTCCACAGGTGGGAGCGGGACTGCACAGGGCAGGAACTGGGCCGGTGTCTTCACCCCGGTGAGAACTGAACTGGGAACACTCCCCAGTTCAGCATATGGGTCCGCACAGGCTGGGGCCAGGATTCGATCCTCGGTCCCCGGGGCTACAAAGTGAGCGCTCAACCCACTGAGCCATTCCAGCTTCCCCCAACCCTTTTTTTTTTAAATTTTTTTATTGTTAAATTTATTGGGGCGACATTGATTGGTAACAATTAGATAGTTTCCGGATGTACAAGTCCATATCCTAACTCTTTTGAACCAACTCCCTGCCAGGGCCAGAACTGCTCACAAGGATCTTCTAGTGGAGTTCATGGTTTTATTCTTACCCTCCTCCCCCGAGAGGGCAGCTGGAGCCCCACTGTCTGTCTAGCTCCGAGTCCTGTGTCACCGCCAAGCCCTCATTGTTCGCAGATGACTGCCCTGCCTTAGGGAGGACCCCTCAACCTCTATCCTTCCCTGTCTCAGCAGACCTCCCGGGTGCCCTCTAGAGCCAGCCCAATACCTTCTCCTGCCCAGGTGCCCCCGCCTGGCCTCTGTTCTGTCCCTTTAGGCCACCTTTGTCCTTCATCACTCTTGGCCTTCATTCAACCTCTCCTCTTTCCCTGACTCCCTCCACCAGCTGCTGCGCTTGAACACAGTTCTCCTGCACACAGACCCATCCTCATTCCTTTCCTGGGCCTGCTCCCTCTCCAGTGTTCTCTTTCCTCCTCTCAACAGGCTGGTTCTCAGCTTGCACATCTCCCCAAACTCGCAGACTCTGCTCCCCCCATGATGAATGCAGCCTTGTGGCAGGTCCTGGGGTGTCCTGGCTGCCGCACGGCTGCGTCTCCTCAGCTGCCAGTCTGCTGCGTCTCCCGCCCTCGTCAACCTGGTGCTGCCAGCTTCCTGACACTCTCTCCGGCTCGCTTCCCTGGCGGCTCCCGCTCCATCACCTGGCTTGGTCCTCTCCTTCTCCCTAAGCATTTCGGTGGTTCCTGCAGCTCCATTTTGGCTTCTCGTCAGGCGGATCTGGCCCAACTCCGTAATCAAGGGTAATCATCCCACATCCCTGTCCCTCTGGCACAGACCTCTCTGGAGATCTGCTCGCAGATTTCCAGCTGTTGCTCCCAGTCTGTTTGTCCCTTGGGCACCTCAGACCCTGCATGTGCACCGCCTAACATATCTACCCACTGTGCTCACCAGGCCAGGGTCCCCTACACCTCTCTTCTCCATCTCACTTTCCGGCATCTCCATGCCCCTGTTGCCCTGTTAAAAACTAGATGTCATGCTTGATAACTCCCACTTTCAGTTGGTCACCTAGTGCTGATGGTTTCGACTCCGAAATGTCCTCTCTGGTGCTCCACACCCTGCACCCCCCTCCCACCTACCCTAGTTTGCCCCTCATTGTCTCTCATCTGCAGCTTTGCAGCCGCCTTTTCTCTGGTCCCCCTGACTCGGCTCTCTCCCTCTTTGGGGTTCAACCTCTTTGGTGCACCTGCCGCACAACTGTAATGCTACAGGTCCATAAGTCAGGTCTGAGCACACTGATTCCTGGCCGCGCCAGCCCCGAATGCTGACTTCCCCCATCTGCCCTGCTCGGCTGCTCTCCAAGCTTCCTTGGCCTGCTTCCTGTCCCTCCCGTTGCTCCTCACTCTGCACTGATCTTCTGCATTCTGGAACCCAAGCCAAATATCACCTCCTCCTGGAAGCCTTCCTGGCCACACCCCAACACACAGAGATGGGTTCTGCCCTCCCTTCCATGGGAGCCCCTCTGTGACCACCCTCACCCAGCCATTGCACGTTCCTGGTATTATTTGTCCCTCTTCCCCTAGACTGGGTGTGTCTCAAGAGCTAAGACAGGCCTTATTTATTGCTGATTTCTCCAGCCCTAGCAGAGTGCCTGGCCTGCTGTTGCCCTCAGTGCATGCTTGTCTAATTAATGTTGTGGGAAGATAAATTCTCTCTTGCATCTGCTAATAGGCCTTTTTAAGGGAGGTTGCTGGGTCACTTGGTTTGAATGTCCTGTGTTTGTGACTGGGCTGGGCTGAGGCGAATGTCCTCAGCCAGAGGCAGGCTTCTCGCTACAGGCTGTTGGACGCTACCTCATGCCTCCGGCAGGGCTGGTCACGTCCTGGGTAATTAATATGTACTCCCAAGCCAGAGAATGTCACTGAATGGCTTCCCCCCCCCCCCCCCCCACCCACGTGGCTAGTTTCCCCACCCCTTGGCATATTTGAATGTAGATGAGGTCTCAGAATCTAGGCTCCTTTAAATAACAATGTACTCGCATATGGGTTTAGACATCACCTAGGAGGTAAATGTATTTAAAAAAAAAAAATTACCTAATGTATTTCAAAGCCTGATTCCAGTGATTTTCTGATTAATCCTGAGATAGCTCACAACCCACAATCAGGAATAAGTAAATCTGTATATACACATAGGGGTGCACATGCATTTCTATTCTAATTCTCTAGGTTTTATTTCTGTTTTAATTTTATGAGTTCTGGTTCCATTGATTATATGACATAGCCTTGAACCTGGTTGATGTTTAATCAATGTTTGCTGAATGAATGAATGAGTGAGCAAATGAACTGAAGGGAGTACTTATTTCTCTCCTTGAAGATAGAGCAATTTCTCATGGATCCTAATGTGTCCACGAGCTCTGCCAGGGATCCGTCTGGCTGTCTCCTTTCTCTGTTCTGGAGTGGCCTGTTTCTCTTGGAGTGGCCGTCCACACTGACAGGCTCACGACCTTTGGTCATTTGTGTTGTGTTGAGAAGACCCAGCTGGGCTACTTCTAGAGGTCACAGGCGTGGGGGCTGGCAGGCAGTGTGGGAAGAAAGTTTCTACAGCCTGGAAAGTAAAGGAGGCCGGTCAGGAGTTCTTCTTGAAGGAACTTGGAACCCCCCAGGGAGGGTTGGATGCCCCCCATGGGTGACAGATTAGGGCCCAGGGCTCAGGAGCCTTGGGAGAAGTGGGGAAGTATGGTGACCATATAATTGGTCATCAAGACCAGGACACTTCTGACAGTGAAATGGGAGGGAACACTATTAATAATTGCTTCAGAGCAGCAGGTGCAAACCAGGACTGTGGTGGGCAACGTGGAACATACAGTCTTCTGAGAGTAAGATGGCCTTCAGTTCTGTCGGGAGAGCACCTTGGGTAGAGAGAGAGCTGGGGCATCATGGCAGCGGCCTGGGAAGCTGAGAGATGCAAGGGTGGGAGTTCAGATCCCGGGCCACTCACATCGGGTGGAGGTTCCTCTCAATGGAACTCGGGGTTCCCGACAACTGTGGTGCCTTATGCTTAGGATGGGAAGCCAGGGCTCTGGGCCCAGGGATGTGTGAGGTGTCAAGACTGAGTCACCCAGTGTGGCTGCCAGCCCTGGGCCCCATCCCCACAGGGCTGAGCCACCCAGGCTAGGCCTTGGCACTTCCTTCACCTCCTCTTGGCCCTGTGAGTTCTGAGAGGGCGGGGTCTTCGGAAAGCCTTTCCATGGGGCTGATTGGACTCTCATCTCTGCCTGTGTCTATGACACTCCTCCCTTCAGGCCAGCCTCCCTGAACCTCAGTGTCCTCCTCTCTAAGAGGGGGATTAGAACAACTACCGTGGAACACCGTTTGGGGACTAAAGAGAGGATGATGGTGATGATTCTTTCCTAGTCCACAAAAGAAGTCTTTCTGTAGACTGTAGAGAAGAAAGTGAGAGAAAGAGGGGAGTAAGAACAAGGGGGAATGGGATCATCATCATTGTATATCCACAACTCTCGAATGTAGATCTTGCTATTCTTCATTTTACAGTTGAGAAACTGAGGCACAGAGAGTGTAAGTAACCTGCAAGGTCACACAGTAAGTAAGTGGTATGGGGGGGACTTGAACTCATGTTTCTGTGGGAGTTGGGGTGGAGCAGGGATATGCATTCAAAACATTGACAGGTCTCCCCTCTCACCCTGTGTACCAGCTAGGTTTCCAGAAAGTAGAAGATTCATGATTTCTGGCATTGACACTGTGTGTCTGGCTAGGGCTAAGTGGGGCTTATTTATAAAAGGTTTTAATAAAATAAGCATTTTGGCTCTATTGACATTCCCTCCCTGTCCTTTCTCCATTCCCCATCCCTGCCTCCCTGCCTCTGACACACACACACACACATACACACACACACACACACACACACACCCCAATTATAGCACTGGGTGTGTGTGTGTGTGTGTTTGTGTCTGCGATGGACATATTTTGCCCCTAGAAGGTTGTGTTTTCAAGTGGAGTGTGAGTGTGCAACTCTGGCTCGGGGGTGACCTCTGCAGGAGGGGCTCCTGCATCTTGCTTGTTTGTTTTTCGGGGGTGGGAGGGGGGGTGCCTAGTGTAAGGAGGGGGCCGTGTTCACATTGTTCAGAGACATCTGCTGTTTGCGGTAACTTGCCAGCCAGGCAGAGCCGCTGGGTGGCTGGCTTTGCAGTGTTCCCTGTAAATATTATGACTTTGAGGACGGGGCGGGGTCCCGGGGACTTCAAGGAGACTGAAGGGCTGGTTCTCCACTGGTGCCTACATCCCTGAGGTCCCGTTGTCCCCTCCTTTCCCTGGCGATGGGGCCATAAGAGGGGGGAAGGGAGGCTCCAGGAAGAGCAAGGAGGCCAGGGTGACATTAGTGTAGGGTGACCAGATGTCCCGCTTTTGGCGGGACAGTCCCGATTTTTAACAATTTGTCCCGCTTCCCACGGCGTTTTAAAAAAGTCCCGATTTTTGGAAAGAATGCACGACAAGCTGGGGAATGGCGGGAGATAGACCAAATTTTTAATCAAGAACCCCCACCCCCCCCGGTCAATGGTGTCCTGCTTTACCAATGTTAAAATCTGGTCACCTTACACTAGTGGCCTCTGGGCCCCTCAAATTAGAATAGTTGGGGCTCAGAGATTATCTCAGAGCTGAGCTTAAGAGCAGGATGTTGGGGAAGCTGGGATGGCTCAGTGGGTTAAGCGCTTGCTTTGCAGCCCTGGAGCCCGAGGATCGAATCCCGGCCCTGGCCCATGCGGACCCACGTGCTGAGCTGGGGTGTGCCCCCAGTTCAGTTCTTGCCGGGACCTATGCGGGAGGCTCCCAGCCCAGTTCCTGCCCTGTGCAGCCCCGCACCCACCTGTGGAGTGAAACTACATGGAAAACTAATGCTGTCAACTATAAAGACTGCTCTGGGCCCTCCCTCTTCTCTCTGTCTCTCTCTGTCTCTCTCTCTGTTAAAACAATAAAAATAAATCTTTAAAAAAAAAAAAAAGAGTAGGACATTGAGGGAGAAGGATGTCCCAGGGCTTAAGGCCATGGGCCTTACTAGGGAGAGGGCAAAGAAGGAACATTTCTCAGGCAGTAAATTTAAACATCCCAGTAGTCCCCTGTACCTTGTTTTGGGGTCAGAGAAAGGGCAGTGCGTGTGGACAGGCTTTAGAGGACACACCTGGCTTCAAATCCCAGCTGACCCTTACCTGCTGTGTAACCTGGGGCAAGTCTCTCAACGTCTCTGAGCCCTAGGTAATACATATGAAGGACACAGCAAGTGGTAATACAAATATGAGCAGGTTATCAAGGTCTTCTAAGGCCATCTAAGCCACCCCTGTCCACAGGTGAGCCACTGACTCACCCAGGAGAAGAGGAAGCCTTTTGTGACTTGGTCGTGCCCCGGGAGGAGCTTCCGTAGCTCCGTGTTTTAGGTTTCCCTTGGTTGGAAGGTTCATCTTCAAGTCCAGCCATATTTCCTTTGTATGTCCTGTTGAGCTGTCCTGTTCTGTTCTCAGAGGAGACAGCTGGTCCCATCTGCAGCTGTGAGCTGAAGGCTGTTTATTATTAAATCTCCCTCAGGGTCTTTTCTTGGGGCCTTAGTGACCTCAGGCTCTCTGACCCGGGAACCATAGGTCATGTGGTTAATAATATTTGCTGGGGCCTCACTGGGTTCAGAGCTGCAGGGAGTATGGAGCATCGATGGATTCCCTCCCTCTTACAGGACAGGAAAGAGCATTTATGAGGCCTGCCTGGTGGAAGGGTGTGTGTTACATACATGTACGTGCAAGGGTGCGTGTGCATGTGTGAGTGCCTGTGTATATTTTCTTTTCCTCTGGGTGGTCCCATAGTTTACACCTCAGCTGAGTAGCACAGGGGCTTTATGCAGGCAGCTGCCGTTGCGGTGGAGCCTAAGATTAGCCCTGTGGGCGGGCACTTGTCCATCTGCCATTCTTCTCCCTGAGGAGCTTGTCCATCTCCAGGAAGGTGGGAGCCTGGAGCTCAGCCAACCCCACCCGACCCTGGTGTGGGGCAGAGTGGTGAGCATCTCTAACTCCCCAGGGGGCCAGAAGAATCTCTGTCCCCTCTCAGCCTTGACAGTTGCTAGGTGAAGCCACACATGGAGAGCCCAGAGGGGCCTGGGGGCTTGCTCCAAGAGCTGACCCCCTTCACATTCCTGAAGTGGCACCGGGGGTAACTGCCTAGCTGGGCTGCCGAGGGGAGAGAGGCCTCCTGTCCCTCTTGTCACACACTGCGGCTCCTGCCTGCCCCACAATGACACCCAGAGTCCTGGAGGCAGAATTGGGAGTTCCTCAATGCCTCCCCAGAGACTGCTTTTCTCTGTGAGCTCTCTACCTAGTCTACCCGGTCTCCTCAGCAGGAGACTTTCCTCTCTCACTCCCATGGCCCGGGCTGCAGTGCACGCGCGTGTGTGTACATGCACGTGCACATACAGTCGAGCATCCATGTCTGTGTGTCCCTCATGCACAGTGTTCCCAGGGCATGCGACAGACCCGAAACACTTCCCTTCCTCTCCAGGACAGGGACTCGGCACCTGTGTGCATGGTGCTCAGTGTCACCCAGCAGCAGTGTGGGACCCTGGGGTGGGTGTGGAGGAGGCTGAGGGGTCGGAGCGGATTCCACATCAAATTGAGTCTTCTACCTTCATGCTTTAGTTCTTGTCTTTTTTATTGTGGTGAAATGTAAAGACCACAAACTCTGTCATTTTAACCATTTGTAAGAGTACACTCCCGTGGCATTGAATACACTCACCGTGTTGTGCAGCCATCACCACCATCCATTTCCAGAATGTGTTCATCCTACTAAACAGAGACTCTGTAGCCATTTAAATAATAACTCCCCATTCCTGTCGCCTCAACCCTTGAACCACTATTCTACTTTCTGTATCTAAGAATTCTGCTGTTTTAGACACTTCATAGCAGTGGAATCACACAATATTTGTACTTTTGTGTCTGGATCAGTTCACTTGACATACTGTCTTCAAGGTTCATCCATGCAAGCATGTGCCAGACTTTCATTCCTTTTGAAGGCTAAATGACGTTCCATTGCATACATATATTACATTGTGTTCATCCATCCATCCATCCATGGATAAGGCTTCTGTGCACGTTAGTGTACAGGTATCTGTTTCTGTCCCTGCTTTTGATTCTTTTGGGTGGAATTGATAAATCATATGGTATTCCTATGTTTCGTTTTTTGAGGAGCCTTGGTACGGGTTTCCACAGCGGCGAAACCATTTTACATTCCCACCAGCAGTGCACAAGGGTTTCAATTTCCCTACATCCTCACCAACACCCCATGGCTTTCAAAGGCTGTGTTAAGTGCAGTCCAGCTTGGGGACAAAGGCATAGATATGATTTTAGAGGAATTTTCTGGCAGTACAGGGTTGTTTAGTCCTCTGTTGGGGAAGGATAGTTGGGGTGAGAGTGTCCCATACAGAGGGAATAGACAGAGCAAAGGCCCTGGGGTAGGAATGTCCTGCTGACCTGTTAGCAGAAGAGCAAGGAGGCCAGTGTGGCTGCCTCAGAGGGAGCAAAGGGAAGGGGCCTGGATAGGAAGCCAGTGAGGGAAGGGAAAGGTGCAGGCTGGGAGGGACCCCAAGCGCTTCCACCCCCAGCTGGTCCTTCCTGGTATTCTGAGTGGGATGAGGACTGCTGTGGGGTTTGGGTAACAGGTGACATGATTCTGATTCCCATTTTAAACGGACCCTCCGGTTGCATTGTTGGAAAGAGACGGTGGGGAGCAAGGGTAGAAGCAAGAGAGCAGGTAGACATCCACGTGAGCCCTGACGCCAAGGAGCCTGAACCCGGGGATGCCTGCTCCACTAGTTGGAGAAGTCGACTAAATGGGTATGAGTTTGTGGGGCCCATTGCAAAATGAAAATGCGGGAGCCCCTGTTCAACAGTGTTAAGAATTTTAAGACGAAAACAATGTAACAGAGATAGCCCCAGGTATTCTTCCCCAATAGAGGACCAAACATCCCTCTTGTGTCAGAAAAGTCCTCTAAAGTCATATCTATCCCTTTGTCCTCAAGCTATACTGCGTGTAACCCAGGCTTAAAAAAACCATGGAGTGTTGGAGAGAATGTGGAGAAATTGGAACCCTGCCCATTGCCAGTGGGAACGTAACGTCATGGTGGGCCGTGTGTGCCTGCATAGATCACACACGCATGGAGCTGGCTGAGTCATTCAGCTTCTGCCGGGCCAGTGGGCAGGGCTGGAACTAGGAGACACTCACGCACACCCTGCCATTGAGCCGATTGATCCCTGGCACATCTGTGGGGAGAGGCTTCTGGGGTTGCTTTTATGAGACTAGGGCACAGGCCACAGGTCGGGCCTCCCAGGAGAATTTAGATAGTGATCTTGTGGCTGAAGCTGATGGGGAGCCCCCATTCCAACATCCTGGCGCATCAGGTCTATGACTGAGACCTCTAGGCTCTGAACAAAGGAAACAGAAAATTCTTGGCATTTACTAGAAAAGAGAGAGCTGCCATCCTCCAATACGAAAGAGGGGAATAATATTACACTCTTTATTTCAAAAGCATGTCAGCACTTTACCTAGATTGTTGCCTGTAATTCTCAAACCACCCTATGGGAGAAGTACCATTATTATTTCTTTGTTACAGATGAGGAAACTGAGGCTCAGACAGGTTACCATCTTCTTCCTGTGTAAGATGATACTTTTGTCTAAAATTGATAGATAAAAAATTGGAGGTTGTCTTATACACAGAAGTAACCCATGTATTGATTTTTTTTTTTTTTTTATTTCTTCAGGTTGGGTTAGAAAGCAGGGCTCCTCTTATACATGGGGGCATCTTTTACGTGGAAAAACATGGTATGTAACTTGCTCAAAGTCACACGGAGTGGAGAGGCCAGGAACAACGGACCAAGTTCGCTGTCCCTGCAGCATAGTCCCTGACCTTGCGCTGATGCTACAGAGCGAGCGCTCCAGGCCCCCTGCTGCTCCTGGAGAAGCAGAGGAAGGGGACCGACAGACAGAGCCCCTCTCTTTAGGGTCCTCCCCTCCATCCCTTTCTCAGATGGTGATGTAACAGTCTTTATTGGCATCGTCAGCACTTTACTCTTTGAATCCTCATGCCAAGCTACAGGGTGTCCCCATTGCACAGGAGAGGAGACTGAGGCACAGTCAGGTACTTGCCACGAGTAGAGGTGAAGGTCCCCAGGGGCACCATGCTGTAGGCACTTCTCATGAGGGAAGGACGGGGTCTGAGGAGAGCCTGTGGCGGTGGCCCCAGGCCCTGGCATGGTGGATGCGTGCCTGCCCCGATCTTAGGGAGGGTGGCCCTGCTGGGCATCCTGACTCCAAGAGAGTAAGCCAGCTGCCTATGTTGAGAGGACCAGGTGGTAGGCAGTTTGCAGCACATGGTTTCGGTTGGGAAAGCTGATAAAGCTGGTCATCGAGGTGTGACACACCTCTTCTCTCTGCACTTTCCCATCTGGGGGCCCAGGACCCACAGTCCCCCAAATGCTGGCCACTCAGAGCTTGGCTTGGACGCAATCAGAATCCACTTGAGGACCGAGGGTATTGTAGTTATTTTCCCACCACCTACTTCAGCTTGTTTGCATTTTGCATGGCTCCCTGTGAATGTTTGTGCTTGATAATTATACTGATGGCATTTGGTCATTGTTATGGGGATTTTTCTAGCTTACTTTCTCCTAGGAGACCAAAATGTGTTCAAACCTGGACTCACTGTTTCTGAGAAGACAGGCGAGGGAATGCTCTTACTTACTTCTAATTAAGGCAGTAGCCCTAACGAGGAGAGTTTGACCTGTTGTCGGGAGGGGGAATTCAGACCCAGAGATGTCCGGCTGTGTCCTTGGGGTAAAAAAAGGACCTGGGTTTGAATTCTGACCTTGCATGTGTTATTTTATCTCTGTCTCCTTGGGTTGAGTTGGTTTTTGCTTTAAGTCTCAGTTTCTTCTGCAAAAATGAGGATAATCTATCAGAGTAAAGTAGATGTAGAAACCCATGGGGATAAACATACAAGAAGAGAAATGCAATTCTAGAAATTCCAGAAACCCGTTTTTAGGCCGGAGTCTCTGCTGTTAAGAGTTGATCAGAAGTTGGCTGGCCCGGGGGCTCCGATTGGGATTGCCAAGCTCCCCCCGAAACCCCAGCCTCACCTGCGCGCCCTTCCCACGCTCTGTGCTGTCACAGAAGCCTCTCCTGACAGCCGCATTGTCTGCCTCGCCCACTCTCTCCTCACACCTTCGCTCCCCCTTCCCGTTGCACCTATTTCCACCCCCGGCCCCTCAGCAGCAGCAGCTGCCACACTGGGTTCTCTCAAAGTTCTCTGCAGCTCCACCTGCTCTGTGGGCCTTTTGCCTCTTGCCCTGTCAATTCCTCTCTTACACCAGGATTCTCCCCTCCCCAGAGTAGAGTCTGAGTTCCTTCAAAGACAGAATTGCCTCCGAAGCCCTGCAGTGGGGAGCTGATGGTCAGGAAGGCCAGAGCAGTGCCCAAGGCCCAGCCACACAGTGGCTCCTCCCTGCTGCTCCCCAGCCCCCACTCTGGGTCCCCTGTACCAACACCACTCCTCTATTAACCCCACCCTTCAACTCGGGAACCTCTGCCAGCAAAAGACCAGGCGTGGTGGTCAAGTGCCTACCGTGTCCTGTGTCCCTCGGCTGGGACGGTAGAAGCCTGTATGTTAGTGCATGAGTCTTCCCTGGGACTGGCATGTGCATGTGAAAGTAAATGTTTGCGTCTCCTGCGGTGTCCGGGTACCATAGGACAATGGCTAGTACCAGGAAATTCACGTGCTCGGAGAATTGCAGCCTGAGTTCCTGGAAACGGGTAGGAGACTGCAAATGGGAGTGTGGGGCAGGCATTAATTACCAATATGGCCTTTTTTGCACAGAGGACAAAGAGAAGTCACTTTGGAGCTTTAGGTGACTCTCTCTATGAGCCCCATCCCACCATGAAATAGCAGATGTCATATTCCTCTAACATTGTTTCTCTTTTTTCTAAGATTTATTTTATTGTTTTTGACAGAAAGAGAGAGAAAAAGAGAAGGGGGAGGGCCCAGAGCAGTCTCCATAGTTGCACGTCATCAGTTTTTGACACGGTTTTATCCCAACAGGTGGGCTGGGGGCCGTGCAGGGTGGGAACCGGGCCAGGGGCCTTCTGCATGGGAGGCACATGGGAAGCTCTTCCTGGCAAGAGCTGAACTGGCACACCCCAGTAAAGCATTTGTGTTCACACAGTCCGGGGCCAGGATTTAATCCTCGGGTCCCGGGGCTGCAAAGCAAGTGCTTAACCTGCTGAGCCATCCCGGCTTCCCCTGAACATCGTTTCTCACGTCTCTTCTTTAATCCACATGCTAACCCTGAGTGACAGGGTGGAGTTGGAGCTGAGCATATCCATTTTACCTTTTGGGCAGGAAGAGACACAACTAAAGACATTTGGCCAATCAGAGCTGGGACCAGGACCTACGCTCAAGATCGCTTTCCTTTGCCAGGGTTCTTGCCCCTGGCAGTCCTCTGGCCTCTGGCAGATGACCAGGGAAAGAGCCTTCAGTTTCGACACAGTAGTGGGGCTTCCCTAGGAGAGTGTCCACTGCCCTCCTGCAGATGGGACCCACTGGATCAGCTAGAACCCTCAGGAGTGAGGTCAAGGTGGTCAGAGTTCCAGGGGCGTGGTCTTCATGACATGTCCACACCAGTCTGGAAGACCAGTTGCCGATCTCTCCTGGGGGCTCTCTGCTCTGGGCACTGGTCAGTGTGTCCGGTCAGGGAGGAGGCAGTGTCCTCTCGGCGGGGACATGGGGCCACTTGGCCAGGGGCAGCTGCGGGTGGTTTTAGGGCTCTGAAGGAAACAACCCTGGTTAGGAGCAGCCCTGCAGTGGTGGCGATTTGCTCTCCACTCATTCTCTTTATGGGCACTTGGGAAGCCGTGTTCCCAAGCCTCCTGCACGGGCCGTGTGACTGAGCCTTGGCCTGTGGGATGTGGGTGAAAGCCATGGAGACCGCGTTGTACAGAACTGCTTCCAGGCCTGGCCCGTGAAACTCTCCATCTTCCAGCTTTCTCTTCTCCCCTTCCACGGTGACCCTAGAGGCCACACGCTCCTGAGGGAGTAGAACCATGTGGCCTGTATCCGACTGTTTATGAGCAGGAACTAAACTTGTATGGGGTTAAGCCCCTGAGCTTTCAGGGTGCATTCGAGGTGTGGGGCAGCCTCACCTGTTCTAAGACAGCTGCACGTGGGAATTGAGGGGCCGGCCGCCGTCCTCCTGTCTTGCCGCCTGGCAGTGTGATCCTGGGCACTGGACTGGTCTCCTCATCTGAAAAAGTGGAGCAGCAGGCCCTCACAGGGTCTGACATTGGGCAAGGCCTTGCAGACCAGGGCTGAGCAAATAAGCTGTAGAAGGCTGGGTTTCTGGGCTCAGGGTGGAGAAGACTGCTATGCCCACGCTGTTTCTCGGATGGTTCTGAAGTAGAATTTATGGAGCCAGCTTTGGAGAATGGCCAGCTCATACCTGGTTGGATGTTTTCATAAACTCACTGATTCACTGGCTCATTCATTTGTGCCACGTTTCTTATTTATGATATGCCGGGCACTGTGCTAGGTGCTGCCCACAGTTTCACTGGCAAGCAGACAGGCGCTGCCCTTGGGTAGCTCTGTCAGGCAGGGAAGTTGTGCGCTGATGAGCCCGTCCTGGTAACTATAGAATTCCGGCTATCCTCCGCACAGAAGTACGGAGATGTGGGCGTTGTGGTGGTGGTTAGCGGCGGTGGTTAGCGGCGAAGCCACTGTGGGAGGTCAGCAAAGTCAGAGGACTTGACTGCAGTCTAAAGGAAGAGTGGGGGTAGCTGGGCAAATAGGGGTGGGCGTGGGGTTTTCTTGGGAGTTGGAGTAGCCCATGCAAAAGCCCTGTGACGGGATGAATGGAGCAAGAATTGAAGCCAGGGGTAGTGAGATGAGGCTGAAGACGCAGGAGGCAGATGACACAGCCCACGTGGCCGAGTTCAAGAGATTGGGTTTCGTTCCAAGAGACTTGGAAGTTATCAAAGTTTGAAGAGGGAGAGGGAGTGGAGTTGACAGGATCCAATTTGTGTTTTGAAAAGATCATATTGACTGCTGTGTAGAGCTCCAGATGCTGTCTGCTCTGCTCTTGTCCGCTGAAGGTAGGCCGGTGTGTGGTTTGTGAACACGCTTACAACTGTAGAAAGGCCGTGGTCCACGGCTTTGTCCTTTTTGCTGGGGCACATCTCTTTATGAGTCTGCCTCAGCACTCAGCACAGATGAGACACACTCCTTGCTTGAAACACCAGAGGATGAAACCTCCCTGGGGATGACTGGAATTCACCGGATACAAATCTTAATTCCGGGAAGAATGCTGGTGGAGAAAGGAACTATTGTCTAAAATTAGGCTTTGGGAATATTTCAGTGAAACATCTTCCTGCCCTTTTCTTGCAGAGGGCTTGGCGCTGATTCCTCCCTCCTGCCTGCCCAGACTTCCCTTCTCCAGCCTCTCCTTCTGGCTAGTTCATCCTGTTAGCTCAGCCAACCTCTGCTAGTGGGGGCGCGTGGGGCTAAGGTTGAGGGGTTCACGTTATGTATTTTAGACATCAGTGGGCATGCATATAGTAGGCAGACTGGCCATTGCCTGACTGTGATGTCATGACTTAGCAGGTTATGTCCCAAGGTCTCCAGTACTGGACAACAGCTTGGAACAAGTGTCCTCTTCTAATGAGATGTTTCTCAGAAGTACAGAGGGTGCCGAAAAAATGTATACACCTTTTAAGAAAGGAAAAGAAGGTGTATTAAAATTGTAATACTCAATATATACTGATAATAAAAGATGAATACAAGCCACATTTGACTTCTGCAATTACAAGTGGGGTTCAAAGTGGTTACCATCAGTGTTCAGACACTTCTGATGATGGCAAACTACTGCTTGAGCAATATCGACCAAAGTGTCCACTTGTATCACTGCACATGCCATTTCAATGTACCATGCGTCTCAAACGTACCGTGAATGGGTGCAATTGTTAGGCGTGTTGGAGGTTCTGTAGCATACTCATGCCTCCACTGTCGTTGTATTTCCACAATGTTCTTAAATTTCAAATACCTCTTCAAAATGGTCTTGTGCTCCTCGAATGAGAACCATGCTTCTGCCATTTTCTTTGACCGTCCTGCCTGTTGCATGGTGACGCTAGCATTCATTTGATTAATGCCATCTTTTGAGCAAACGTCAATCTACACATTGATACCCTAATTCAATTCAACTTTGAACAGTAATACATAGATGACACCTCTTAAAATGTGTATACATTTTTTGGCACCCCTGGTATATACCCTGGGCCTCAAGCACAAAGAACTTATAGTCCTCTGAAGAAATTCTGATTTCTCTTACAGAAGTGTCAAGGTCCAGAGCCTGCCCCTCTACCCCTTAGCTTAACTGTGACCACCTTAGCTATACTCTTGGCATTTCCTTGTGCTTCAATCCAATGGGCCCCCAAGTCACAGTCCTGCTGAAACTGGCAGAACTACCAAGCAGCCCTTGAGTCTCCCCTGCACCCCACCATAGCCCCTTAACATCAAGAGCAAGCAGACTGAGGACTTCCAGGTCTGCTGCAAACATGCTCCCCAACAGCCACCAAAGAATTCAGCTTTTGTGTCAGAAACCCCCATATCACTATCACCACCATGGCTCCCAGCACCACTCTAAAGGCCTGTGTGGGCCCCAGCTGTGGGACTCTGCTAGACTTCTTCATGAACAGTGCCCAAGACACTGATGCGGACAGGTGTTTGCTTCTCGGAGCTAAACCTGGCCTTTGCGGTCACCCTGCCCAGCTTCCCAGCTATTCACCTGCCGTGTCAGTGCCCTGTCCAGCATCCTCGGGCGCCAGAGTGCCCAGCACACAGTGAGCCCTCAGTAAACACTGAAGGATGAAATCAGCTCTTAGGATGGCTGGACTGCCAGGAGCCTCTCTTCCCTCTGGCCCCTCATGCATTCTTGGGGAGACGCTTAGCTGCAGCCATTCTTTCTCAAAAAAGCAAGATGCCACCTATTGACCTTGGGTTGTAAGTAGCCTTCATTCTCCAGATTGCTCTGAAAGCTGGAGACAGGGGGCCTGTCCCAGATGGGTGACTGAACCCAAAGGCAGGGTAGGCTGGGCTGTTGGGGTGATGCCTTGACACTGGACTGTCAGGGCCCAGTCTCCAGGAGGAAACTGGAGAGTCCTCTTGGCTGAGAGTCCTGGCCCCAGGACCTGGGAAAGCTCAGCACCTGGTTTGTCTCTGTTGTCGTCCATTGAAGAAAAATGAGAGCCTGCTTCCTTCTTGGAAGTGGAGCTGTTTATATCTGCAGGATCTTGACACATGCGTGCAAGCTTTCAAACACACAGACTTGGAAACAATAAGTCCTCTACTTTGGGCTCCATGGCAGTGAACAGACACTAACCGGGCCCTGTCTGTTTCCCTTGGAACAGATGTGCTGCTGTGGAGAAGGGACTGTGGTAAGGGGTGGAGGTGTCATAGAGGGATGGGGTCTGTGGACGGGCTGAGAGAAGGTGGGGGCTTCAGTCTCCTAGAGGGTAACTTGTGAAGACCTGGGTTGCAGGTGAAGGTATACTGTGTGGGAAAAGAACTCCTTCACAAAGAGAGACATGACAGTGTCCACTGTGTAGATGACTCTCAACTTTTCAATGTGGGCTCATCATCTGCCCCTTAATGGGTTCCCTTCTCCATGTTTCTATCTCTTGTCCAGTGTCCCCTAAACATTCGAGTTTCCCTAGGCTTGGGGTAGATCAGTCTCAAACCTTGTCAATACATTCCTCATGGAGTCTTTTGGATTCTTCTCTCCTCTACAGCCTCCTCTCCCGAATGCCACCAGGACTCCTGGTCTGCAGACCCAGCCTCTCTTTTGTCATCTCCGTCCCTCTTTGCAACTGCAGACAAAGTATTCTTCCTTCTTGGAGGGGCAGTGTTGCAGGGCGGTTAGCTACTTCCTAGCTGTGTGGCCTTGAGCAAGTTGCTTTACCTCACTGTGCCTCACTTACCTTGTCTGTGAAACAGGAATTTTAATTGTACCCACCTCATAGGATTGTCATGAAGATTAAGTGGGGTTTATACTTGCATCCTGGAAACACTCAATAGATAGTAACTATTATTCAACTTCATTTCATCATAAAATTTCCTCCCTCACGAACCTGTTGGTGTTACTTGTGATGCCAACTCAAGTTTCCCATCCTGGTAGACAGTGGTTCACCATCTGGACCACTCACATATGCAGTGTTATCACCTGTCACTCTCTGATCCTGCTGAGTGGCCTCTTCACTGCCCTGCCATAGTCATGCCATAGCCATGCCTGATTTTCCTGAGGACTGTTGCTTTCCTCTGAAAGTTTTCCCTCCCACTTAAACCCTGTTTGGCTCCCCACCCAAACCTCACCTGCTCCCTGAAACTTGTCCTGGCCTCTGTGGCCCACAGAGGCACTAGCAGTCTAATAGCAGGCATCTCGCTCTGCCATCATCTATTTGTGTATTTCTCCTGTGCTCTCTACTGCAGGAACCTTGAATGCAGGGCCACAACTTGAACGTCTCTAGCATGTCTCATGAGGCAAGCCACATACTCATATCTTTTTCCTTCAGCTTTCCTCTTTTTTTTAAATTGTTAAATGTATTGAGGTGACATTGGTTAGTAAAAATTGCATAGGTTCCAGGTGTACAATTCTGCATGATATCACCTACCGGTATATATTGCATTATAAACTCACCACCCAAAGTCAGTTCTCTTTCCATCACCATATATTTGGTGCCCCCTCCCTTACATACTGATTTAACTCCCTTGATATGGAGAGTTGGGAGTTGACCATAATGATCAGAACTTCTCTGTCTAACACATCCTGATTTTATAGGAACCAAAAGGTCAAGGTTGTGTCCTAAGGTTCCCGTGACTATACAGTAGAAATGGGATTGGACTTCAGAGCCCAGGCCTAATCCTCTGCTACCTGGGCCTCCTGGCCTCTGGGCCACATTCCACAGCTCAGCAAGTGTCGGTGATGAAAGCCGGGACCAGGCCGGAGTGCCTGCCGTGTGTTTGTTTTGACAAGGGCAATTCAGTGTAGATGACTTGTGCTAGCACTTGAGGTGCTCAGGAGGACCCCTGCTTCAACTCACTAGGGCCCTTCCGGGCAGGGGGTCACTGCTGTGAGACCGTCGGGGTGGGGTGGGGAGGATTCACCCTCCTTTCACCCTTATGCTTTCACAGTCCCGTTCTGGCTCCCCGAGCCGCCCAGAGAACACTGGTAGGCTCAGAGGATTCCATCCCTCTGGGTGTCAATCAGCCCGGTTCGCTGCATTTCAGCAAGGAAGCCAGCGGCACGGCTACTACCAAAAGCAGGGGCTTTCTAAGTGCAGTTGGTAGTTGGGATGCCCTGGCTGATGTGTAGCAGGCTTCCTTTCTTAGTTGTTTTGGGCTCAGGCTGAGGTCAGACCAGCCTGTATTCCTGTGTGCCTGTAGCTTTGTGGAAGTGGCCATGGTTGGGATGAGCCAGTTATTCCTTGGTGTGTTTGCCCACTCCCCTGCTCACTGAGTAGGAGAGGACCTTCACTGCCCAGGAGAGACCCTGTGGCCCATGTTGTGGTGTGCACCCGAGCACCTCGACCCTTGCTTCTGCTTGTCAGGGTTCAGGTGACCTGGGGACCAAGACCGCTTTGCTGGGCTCTGCTTTCTGTTGTAGTTGAGGCCAGCCCTCTTTAAGACAACCCAGTTGACAACTGTTCAGACTTGCAACACTGACTTATTAGGGGAGTGACTGTTTGCTTCGGAGAGGGGACTGCAAAAGGCATACCCCACACGTCCTTCCCATGGCAGCTCCCTGAGTGCAGCTCGTGATCCACAGTGGTTCTGCTGCCAGCCACCAGCCCCTTGGGCCCTCCTGGCCCCACTGCTTGTGTGGGACAGTGATTTTGGTGGCGGGGAGGCCGGCTGCTGTGTTCCTCTCCTCTCACATTCTCACGCTCTGTCTTCCCAGGCACATCCATGTGACCGAGGAATGGAGAGCATGTGGTGTTGGTGGCTTGGCCTCCTTCTGTCCAGCCCGGAGTCCTGGGCGGACCCAGCTTCCTGTAGCTGAGGAGGGGAACTCTGCTGGCTCCTGTCTCCTGGGTGCTCTCAGGGTGGGGGTGCCATTCAGGGTTGATATCCTGCCCCCAGGGCGTTGTGACGCTTCCCCAGATCCTACAGTGTTTCTGGGAAATGCCCTCCCTGCCTGCATTCTGGGGTCAAAGAGTCTGGGGTCTGCTCCTGAGTCTTGGGGAGAGTGAGGAGGACTCATCACAGTGGGCTTGGGTGTGAGAACTGGGGCTGAGAGGAGTGGATGCTCTAGCGGGGAACATATGGGTACACTGAGGCGAGAGAAAAGGCATTGGGCTGGCATGGGAGCTCAGCTTCCAGAAGACAAAGCTGGTCTGTGTGGTGGGCTCATCAGAGACGGTGCTGGGGCTCCGGGCAGCCTCCGTGCCCAGGCTTGGGCTGACTGAGTTCACTTTCCTCCACCAACTCGAATAACTTTTGAAGAAAGGAACTTGAATTGTAAATGAAAAGGAAAAAAAGAGCCCAAGGACAAGAGGGGAACTGCCCTCCCAGTCTCACTACAGACCCTCTTGAAAATGCCTCCCCATCCCTTGCAGATCTGGCCGAAGGGCAGCGACTCACGAGGCACGCAGGCACCTATCACTTCCCTGCCTGTCGCTGACCGGAAATGCCGAGAGACCACTAGACAGGAGACAGCGGTCAGATGCCTGGCCTGGCCCAGACCTGGCAGCTGCTGGGAGCCTCTGCGCAGCTTTGGTCCTTGCTTTTGCTTGCAAGACAGTCTCCAAATGCCTCTCAAGTCCCTGCTTTTCGGAAAGGGGCATGTGGCCTCTGCAGTGAAAGGCCCATCGTTTCCAGGTGAGAGCCTGCAGAGGCCACTAGATAGCGAAGAGCATCCTCCTCCAGCAGGGTGGTCACCATCTTTGGGGGGAGCCCCTGGGATGCTGCCCACAGAGGCCTGGGAGCAGCCGCCTGGATGTGCACAGTACCCCGCAGGCTCTAGACCAGAACCCTCGTGGGTCTGGTCATGTGTCACTTTCCCAGGAGATACTCTGGGAAAAGTATCCAGCATTGTCCCTGGTGCTTCAAGACACTTGACAAATGCTGATTGATGTTCTTGTCCTCCCCTGTCCCCTGGGGATAGATTGATTGGGCTTCTCAATTTCTTGCTTTCACTATACCTAAACCTAGATAAGCGGTGCAAGAATTGTTGCTTTTCTGACATTTGATGTCATTGCCCTATTTAATTTATCAACAGGCCTTGAGAAATAGATAGTATCATCCCTGTCTTATAGGAGAAGACTCTGAAGCTTACAAAGGGGGAGTTAGTCAGCACCACCCAACTACGAAAGTGACTGAGCAGGGACCTGAACGCAGGTCTTCTGAGCCCAGTTCCCACGTTCTTCCCCACACCACACCTCATCTCCTTGAGACAAGGCAGAGCCCACTCCTTCTTTCCTCTGGGCCTCCGTTCCGCAGCTTGTGGAGTGTGGCCACTATGCTTCCTTCCGCCCTTGCGAAGCCAGCCGGTCTGTCTGCTTTGTCTCTCGTCTGGTTCCTGGGCTCAGGCCCAGGTCTTGTCAGGACCACTGCCTTGGAAACCTGCAGCTGTTTTAGAAGTGGCCTTCCCACCTTCACACCTCCAACCCCATCCTGCCTTCCCTCACCTTGTGCACCCTGCATGCTGTGTTGTCCCATCTGCCCTGGAGCAAGCAATGCCAGAGGAGGAGGGAGGATGGGAACAGGCTGCCGTGGAGGCTCTGATCTAGAAACCTCTGCTGTTGGCAGGTATATGAGTTAGGGAACAGGCGACGCTGTGTGACAAACGGACACCGATATATGGTGGCTTTAAGAGGATGAGCGTTTGTGCTTCTCTTAGGTAATAGTCCCCAAGAGGCCTGGTCCAATTCCGTGAGGTTGTTTCACCAGTCTCAAGAACATTATCCTCACCTGGATGGTCAAAGCTGAGTTCAGGGCCTGCCCATGTTCCAGCCTTCCCCGAAGTAAAAAAGGCATTGGTCCAGGTAGGGCAAGGGGCTTGTCTGAGGATGGAAAGGGAGAAGACGCAGGCACTGCACACATCCCTTCCACTCACACCCCTGTGGCCCGAGCAGAGTCACATGACTGTACCTAGTGGTGGCTGAGAAATTCTGTAGCAGGCTAGCCCTGTGTGCACCTCCTGTGTGCTGTTTTGAAAGAAGGAGAGAATGAATTTAGGTGGGCAACTAGCAGTCCCTGCCACAGCCTTCTAGACAATGTTTTCTAATAAAAAGGTTAATCTCAATTTCATCCTCTAAAGGCGCGTGGTGAGAGGTGCTGGTGTGGTAATTCACACAGTCCTCCTGTTGGAGCTTAAGCTGAGAGTGTGTTTCGGGGGCTGGTGGGTAGGGATGTGCAGGGAGGATTCGTTGAGATTAAACTTTTTATTAGGTAAGCAGCTTGGTGCAGTTTCACTTTCTCTTCAGCATTTCTTTTTTCCTTCCACATTCAGCAGACCTAAAGTGGGCCCTGGAGGTGAGGACTTGAGGAAGGGAGGAGGTGTGGGTGGGTGAAGGCACGAGGAAAGCCGCACTTCACCTGTGTGGGGTGGAAACCAGAACTCAGTGTTGGGGGGTGGGGTGCTCTTTTCCCTCTCCCTGCATCTGATTCCAGCATTTTGCAACCCCTTCCTTCCACCTACACAGCGCGCATCAACCTCAGCTGTCACCGCTGCTCACCTAGAACAATGAAGGCTTGTCTGACTTCCCTGGAAGGGGGAGGAGGAAGCTGAGGGTGAGGGAACCTGGGGAGGGGGTGGCTGGATAATCATTCTCCAAGATGAGGTGTTTGAAGGAGAGAAACTTCATTTGTACTCCGATTATAAATAAACTTCTAGTCCACAAAACTTCCTGACAGGCCACAAAGAAAACTCTTCCTTACCCCAGAGGTGGGAGAACTGCATGAGAAACAGTTTATGGGTGCGCCGATCACCATCCAGCTTCTCTGGAAAGCTTTTCCCAGGTTTTCTCACCGAGCCAGCCTCTCCATAACCCTCTCCGCCTCTGCCCCAACTCTTGTCCTTGGTTAGTGTGGGAATGTACCTGCATTTCCACTCTGTTTTGTACGTGTGATTCCTAAACCATGGGGACTAAGGGGGCGAAAGGTTCTTGGCGTAGATTCTGAAGGACTCCGGCTTCCTCTGGGATTCCCCACAGATCCTTTTGGGCCAAGAGGAAGACTTTTCTATGACTTCCAGGTGTGACCAGCTGCTAGAAAGTTACAGCTTATATTCTGAGCATTCCATTTCATTTCAGGAGAACAGGCAACAGAATATTTGAAATCAGGGGTTTCTCAGAAAATTCTGTAAGTGATATCTCCATTCATAGTTGTACGCTTAGGACGATTATCCTGCCTAAGCAGCTGAGGTCTCAGGACATGGCCACTCCATGGACTGACTGTCTCAGGTGGCAAAGACCTTGGCCATCAGCTTTGCCTTTCTGGTTTTATGGATGAGGAAGCTGAGATCCACAGAGGAAAAGTGGCTTGCCTAGAGCCACAGTGCTATTTGTTTTGCTTCTTGCAAATCCAAGCTGAGAATGTAGTCTCCGAAGTCTGAAGTCCTTTCTTCCTCAACACTGTGCTGCCTCCAGATACTCATTTCTTGTTCTCAGTCTGTCCCTTCAGCCCATGGTTTCAAATTCATATACTTTCCTGAAGTCCTCAATTTTCATAACTTGCTGGAGAAGGTGACATGCTCTCCCGAGAGGCCTGACATTTCAGTCTACACCTGGGCCCCCATCCAAGACCTTTTCTTCCATTGGAGTCTTGTGGTTCAGTCTCAGCCCCCAAACACCTCCTCCTCATTTCTGCCTCCACATTTTATGCTCCCAAAAGCCAGGGGAGTGGCTGGCTTGGGTTGTGCCATCTGAAGTTGGCTCTGAGCCTGGCCCCCTCAGGGGCCGGGAGGGAGGCCAGTCTCTGTGTGGCCCAAGGGTGGGCTCTATGTCAATTCACTGATGGCTGAGTGTTGCAAAATGCCAGTTTGATATTTCAACAATCAGTCTGTGGTCTGTACCTGGCTCTGTCTCCTGTGCTCCAAGTCCCTCCTGCTTTGCCTCCCCTTTGTTTGTTCTAGAGCTGTACTGTCCAACCGAAATATAGTTCTCCAGACCCGAGAGCCACACGCAGAATTTTAACCTTTCCAGTAGCCAAACAAGAAAATAATACACCCCCCCCAAAGAAAACCCCAAACAAGAAATACCACAGGTGAAATTAATTTTCACAATATATTTTATTTCACCCAATATGGCCAGAATACCAACCACGTCAGCATGTAATTGCTGCAAACAACTATTTCAAACTCTGGTGTGTATTTTACGCTGACGGCACGCCGGGTTCAGACTGGCCATGCTGCGTGTGCTCACAGCCACGTGTGCTGGTGGCTGCTTTCGAGGACAGCACGGTCCTGAAGTTCACTAGAAGTCTGTTCTCCTCTGTCTCTGTAGTCCTTCCCTCCCTCTGCCTTTGGCTAAGTCAAGTTCGCCCACCTTTCCTTCCACTTCATGCCGTGTCCGTTCAAGCTGCAACCAAGGCTTTCTCCCAAGCATCCTGAGAAAGTGTCCCCTTCACTCACGTCCCCTTATGACTGAACCCCTTGCAGTCTGGACTCCCCTTCCTTGTAATCTCACCCAGAGTTCACCTGTGGGGCCGCTGACAACCTTTGATTTCATGCGTGTTATCGGGCTCTTCCTCGGCTCCTGACTAGTGGCTCTCTGACTCTTCCTTGAATATCTCCCTCCCATTTAGCTTTTATGTTATGACATGCTGGGGCTTACTCCTTCTGCTCACCCCTAAACCGCCCTCCCCTTCCCCCCGGGCTTCCCCATGTGGATTAAGGACCAGAGCCCTTGACTTCCCCTGGAGGCTTACTCCTCTCAGATGCCTGGCTTGGGACACCCCAAACACTACTCCCGCCTCAGGGCCCCCAGCCTCTCTCTCCGGCCCTGGTCCTTCGTGTTGCTGTCATTTACCCAGCTCTCATTTGGTCTCTCTACCTCTAGCATCTTCCTCTTTGCTGCCTCCTTCCTAGCTGTCACATTAATCTTCCCAAAGTATAGCTCTGATCACATTTCCCTGCTGAAAGCCCTGCAGCATTAGAAGTTGTAATGACAGGGGAGCATACTTACCATTATAATGGTAAGTGAAAAAAGCAGATACCAAATTATATAAACAGTATGATCACAGCTTTATGAAAGCAAAAACAAAAAGCCCTGAGTAGACTAAAAGAGAGAGAGAGCAAGAAAGGGAGGGAGGGAGCAAGAAAGGAAGGGTAGGAAGGAGGGAAGGAAGTGGAGGGAGAGAGGAAGGAAGACAGAGAAATAAACTAGTTCATACTGGTTGTCTTTGGGTGGTAAATTGATTTTTTTTCCCTATGATTTTGAATTTTTTTCCAATGAACGCACATTTTTATACATTAAAAGGTTAACATATTTTTTAGTTTTGGAAATGCAGTCCAAGAGTTTTTATGTCTCCTGGGTCACGGGCCCGTTCCTTTCCCTGACGTGGACATTCTTCATGATCCAGCCATGAAACCCCCTCTCTGGCCAGGCTCCCTTGCTGGCTGTGCTCCGGTCCGCAGCGCTTCCCGGTGAGCCCTGGGCAGCCTTGCACTTTCTCCCTCCACCTCTTTCCTCACGTTCCTTCTGCCCCTGGATGCCCCTCCACTGTAATGCTGGCTGCCCTGTCCAAGCCACAAGCTCCAGGTCCAGACACTTCTGCAGGAAGCCGTCCTTGTCTCCACCGCCCAGATACGATGACTTCTTTTATGGGCTTGACTATTTTTCTCATTCGACTAATTCTGCCTGGTTGTGTAGGCATTTGAATTCTCATTTTACCTCTTCTGTTAGATGAGAAGTTCCTTCAGCCTGCTACACTCAGAGTAAAAGCATGCCATTTTTTCCTTTTTAAAAATCCAAATGTATCACTTTTCTATATTAAGATTAATAGAAAAGTTGGGAGTATTTCAATGGTCTAAAGAAAAAAAGTAAAAAACAAAACAAAACAAAAAACTTAAAACCTGACCATCTAGAGACATTCTACCACTACTAATATATATTTATATTGGGATCATGCTGAATATGCAATTCCATATTCTCTTCCCCTCACTTGACATACTTTGAAAAATCCCTCCTGATACTAAATCTTCTTCAAATAAAGCATTTTAAAGGCCTTTGAAGCCCCATGATTTATTCAACTTTCCATCCTTCAGTTGTTCAACATTGAGTTGTTCAACATTGAGTTGTTCCTTGTTTTTAATTTTCTAGTCGACCTTGAATATAAAGTTCTGCCCGGGTAAGCCGGGATGGCTCAGCTGGTTAAGCACTCGCTTTGCAGCCCCAGGAACTGAGGATCGAATCCCGACCCTGGCCCGTGTGGAGCCATATGCTGAACTGGGGTGTGCTTCCCATGCAGGAGGCCCCCAGCCCAGTTCCCACCCTGCACGGACACTGCCCACCTGTGTGGAACGAAACCATGTTGAAAACTGATGACCTACAACTATGGAGACTGTTCTGGACCCTCCTCCTTCTCGCTGTCTCTCTCTGTCTCTGTCAAAAGCAATAAAAATTAAATAAAAATTAAAAAAAAGCTCTGCCCACACTACTGAGTTTCTATAACCCAGATTCCTGGGAAGGGACTGACTATCTGGGTCAAAGAATCAGTCAAGGCTCTTCATGCTAATATTACTAAACTGCTTTCTAGAAGGGTACTGCCAGTTCACAGCCTCACTGATGGTGTAGGAGGGTGCCTGCTCTGTTGCATTCCTGCCAACATTATTACCAGGAAAAAAACACGAAACTTTGCTAGTCAAATAGGCAAAATATTGTACTTCTTTACTTACTAGTGAGGTTTCACATTTTTTTCACATCACGTGTTTGTACAGCATTTGTAGTTTCACTTCTTTGAGTAGCTTGTTCATCTACATTACCCACTTTTCTTTTCAATTCTACTTACTTATTGTTAATTTGTAAAACGCTTCATACATTAAGAATATTTTCAGGAAGCTGGGATGGCTCAGCAGGTTGAGCGCTCGCTTTGCAGCCCTGGGTACCAAGGATCAAGTCTTAGCCCTGGCCCTTGTGGAACCATATGCTGAACTGTGGTGTGGTTCCCATGGGGGAGGCCCCCAGTTCAGTTCTTGCCCCCCACCCGCGGTTAGGCCCCTGGCTTAAGGGGGCATGCCTCCCATGCCGGAGGCCCCAGCCCAGTTCCCACTCTGCGTGACCCCTACCCACCTGTGTAGAACAAAACCATGCCGAGAACTGATGATGTACAACTATGGAGACTGCTCTGGGCCCTCCCCCTTCTCTCAGTCTCTCTCTGTCAAAAACAATAAAGTAAATCTTAAAAAAAAAAAAAAAAGAATATTTTTTCCTCTTCCATACATCTTGCAAATTGAGTGTTTGTGGAGCTAACTTGGGGTTAAAGACTACAAAGCCTGTAGAGTTGGTATTCTCTTAGCTGTTTCCACACATATGCCTGACTCTGCCACCAGACTTGGAGTCATGGAGGATAGGGACCAGGTGGCCAGGGTTGAAGTTTCCCAGACTCCCAGCACAGTGCTCTGTTTGTTGAGTGAATTAAGAGAATACCCTGTTCAAGGAAGGACTATTATGTGAAAATGATTGTTTCTCTTCTAGATGCATATACAAGGACTGGGATCTTCCTAGGATAAGTAACCAGCAATGACAAAAATAAAGTGTACAGTGTGGCCATTTCTTTCTAAAGGTACAGAGCTGTTCAAGTTACAGAGTGAACTATCTCACCTGTTATTGTCACTGTTTTCTTTAAACTTTAAGGAAATAAAAACTACAGTGAGATACCACCTTACTCCCACTAACATGGCTATAATAAAAGACAGACAAAAATAGGTACTGGGGAGGGTGTGGAGAACCAGAACCCTCATACATTGCCAGTTCGAAGATAAGAAGGTACAGACACTTTGCGAAACAGTTGGGCAGTCCCTCAGAATATTTAACATAGAGTCACCATGTGACTCAGTGTCTTAGACCATTCAGTCTGCTATAACAAATTACCATAGGCTGAGTGGCTTAAACAATAAACATTTAGTTGTCACAGTTCGGGAGGCTGGAAACTCCACGTTCAAGGCACCAGCAGATTCTTTGTCTGGTGAGGGCCCACGTCCTGAATCATAGATGTCCATTTTCTCACTGATGGAAGAGCGTTAGAGAGCTCTCTGGGATTTCTTTTTAACAAGAGTACTAATCCCATTCGCAAGGGCTCTACCCTCATGACCTAATCACCTCTCCAAAGCCCCGCCTCCTAATACCATCACATTGGGGGGACATATAAATGGGGGAAAGAGGATGCAAATATTTAGTCCATAACATCTAGCAGTTCTACTCCAAAAGCATTGAAAACATACCCGTAAGAATTTGTACATGAATGCTCATAGCAATGTTATTCACCATAAGCCAACAAGTGGACACAGCCCAAATGCCCATAACTGATGACTAGATAAACAAAATGTGAGATATCCATACTATGGAGTATTATTTGGCCATAAGAAAGAATGA
>PVKE010019181.1:0-28749 GCA_004027555.1 Craseonycteris thonglongyai | reverse complement strand
CCCGCGCCCCGCCCCGCGCCCCGCCCCCTACCTTCCTGCCGGCCTCGTTGTTGTGCAGGTTCATGAGGCGCCGCGCGTTCTTCTTGATCTCGCGCGCGTCCACGAAGCGCCGGGAGAAGTCGATGCCGTAGCGCACGTCGGCGGAGCAGCCGCCCCACTTCCAGCCCTCGGCCTGGTTGTAGTAGCCCTGCTTCTCGCGGTCGCAGCCGCAGTTGCTCAGGTTGCCCTGGCTGCAGGCGGCCGTGACGGCGTGGGCCACGCCGGCCGCGGTGATGGCGTAGGTGAAGGCGGCCTCGCGGCTCCCTGCGGGGGCGGGACGGCGCGCTGTGTGACCCTGGGCCCGGCGCTGGCCGGCTCTGAGCTGCGGGCTCAGCGAAGCGGGGCTGAGCGGCAGCCCACCTGGCAGGGCTGTGGGGAGGCCGGCGCCCGTGCGCGCGAGGCCCTGCCACCCTCACCGAGGGCGCTGCTCCCTGCGCCCCTCTCACCCCCCCAGCACCCCACTTGGCCTCCTGAGCCCCCCTCCTCCACACCGCAGCCCACCCCAGGGGTCCCTGAGCCATCCAGACCTGGGTGCCGGTCCCCAACCCCCCCCCAGCCGCCATCCAGGTGGGGACAGTGAGAGCTTCCTCCCAGGGTGTGGGCTCAGGGCCCAAGCCGGCCTCCTCCTACAGGCAGCCCCCCGGGAGCCCCCAGGTGAGTGATGCGCACCTTCCTCTGCCTCCCCGGCCCCGCCTCCATCTGCCTGTGCTGGAGAAGGGGCCTCCCTACTGTCCCCCTGGAGGCAGAGGCTCACTCACTCCTTCACTCGTTTGTTCACACGACACTAGCAGCATTAATAGCTCCCTGCTGCATGGCAACCTCCCTCTACGAGGTGACCCTCGGGTCCCGTCCCTCCCGCCAGGGGTCATTGCACGGCCCCCCGGGAACCCGCCCACGGCACGGGCTCTGGTCCCCGTCACCACTCCCCACGAAGCCGCCTCTCAGCACAGTGAGTGGCTCTGGGAGGAGCACGGAGGAGCCCCGGTCCCTGTGCCACCAAGGCCCGCCAGCCAGGGACTCCCAGACAAAGGGACAAGGACAAGGGAGAACACGGGGGGTGAGCTCCCTGGCTCCAGATCAGGTCAACACCAGCTGAAGGGAAGGCCATCAGGAGTGACTGAGTTATTGCACGCCTCGTCTGTGTGGCCAGGCCCAGCGGGCACTGCCAGCAAGCTCTCCCCCGGCACCCACGGGCTGCAGCGATCCACCAGCTGGGGAGCTCCAGGAAAGGAGACGACCACGGAGGGGCACAGGGAGTCACGGGACCTCGAAGGGTGCCCTGGCCTGCCTCTGTGGTGGGTGGGGTCTAGGAAGGCTTCCTGGAGGAGGTGACGTCTTTTTTCTTTATATATATATATATATATATATATATATATATATATATATATAGCAGCTTAGTTTTTTTGTTTAAGTGAAATTAATTTAATGCTGTATTTTTTGTTTGTTTGTTTTTTAATATATTTTTACTTATTTATTTAGACAGAGGAGAGAGAGAGAGAGATACAGAGACAGAGAGAGAACCGAACCGGGGAAGCTCCCAGTTCAGCATATGGGTCCGCACGGGCCGGGGCCGGGACTCGATCCTCAGTCCCCAGGGCTGCAAAGTGAGCGCTCAACCCACTGAGCCATCCCAGCTTCCCCCGTCTTTTTTCTTGAAAGATTTATTTTATTGTTTTTGACAGAGACAGAGAGGAGGGGGAGGGCCCAGAGCCATCCCCATAGTTGTACGTCATCCGTTCTCGACATGGTTTCCTTCCACACAGGTGGGTGGGGGCTGCACAGGGTGGGAGCTGGGCTGGGGGCCTCCCGCATGGGAAGCTCACCCCAGTTCAGCATATGGATCCACATGGACCAGGGCCAGGATTCGATCCTCAGTCCCCAGGGCTGCAAAGTGAGTGCTCTACCCATCGAGCCATCCCGGCTTCCCCGAGGTGACGTCTTAAGAAGTACGAGTTAACTCCCTGTGAGTGTGTGTGTGTGCAGCGTGTGTGTGTGCAGCGTGTGTGTGGTATGCGCATTCCTGGCCACAGCTAGAGGAGAGGTGCCGAGGCGTGAACCAGTTTGGTGCCACTGGCACTGGAAGTATGGAGTCAAGAGCAATTCAAAAACAGAGGTGGTCAAGTGTGAGGTCAAGAGTGAAAGCACCAAGAGGAGCCAGGTGGTGGCGGGGCAGAGGTGTCCTGTGACGCAGACGGCACTCTCCGTGCACGTGCAGGGGCGGACACCGCGGGGTTAGGATCTGAGAGCACGCTGGCTGCACCGGGCCGGGGGGATTCCGGCACCGTTCAGAGGGCAGGCCAGCAGAGCTGCGGTCACCGCACGGTTACCCGCCAGCTCTCGTAGCACACCAGACCCTTCGCGTACATTCTCACGGAACTGCCCCAACTCACAGGTGAGGGCACCGAGGCACACGGGTTCCGAAACGAGGCGTTAGCGGCTGAAGCGGGATTGGAACCCAGGCAGGAGAATAAAGCCCAGAGAGGTAGAGGGAGAGACTTGGGGCTCAGGCCACCACGCCATCCTGCCCCCAGCATGGCCCCTTTGCTGCTAAGTGACCTGGGCAGACAGGAGGAGGAGATGCTGCATGTGGGCCATTCATGGACCTTGGGCCCCAGGGGGGTGGCAGCCAGCTGACAGGTGAGAGCTCAGGGAGACCCAACTGGACTCAGAGGGGACATGTCACAGCCAGGCCCCCCAGCGGGGGCGGGAGGGCGGAGAATCCTCAGCCGGTTGTGCAAATCCTGCCAAGAGGCTGGGCCAGCGGAGTTGAGTCCCCACCACCAAGCCTGAGCAAGGATGGCGGGCGTTCCCACGGAGGCCCGGAACCTGCCCGGGACCCTCCTCTTCCCCAAATGCCCACCTTCCCACCGGGAGCCAGATGGGGGACGCCCACGTCCCGCTGTCCTGAAGCCCCAAGCAGGCGGCAGGCTCTGCAGCGGCCGGAGCGCCGGGAGGGCATCTGGCGGGACCCTCCCTGCAGCCTTTGTGAGAGTTCCTGCTCCCACCTGCTTGTGCCCGGAGCCGGCTCAGACTCCCGGTTACTCACCGGTTACTCACCGGCTGCCACTCCCGCTAATTCCTTTTTTATTTGGTTTTAATGAGCCAAACCCTCTCGTCTCGCCATGGAGACATGGTGGGGGCCCCTGCGAGAGCCTCGTCGTTTGGGGAGAATCCAGGGTGACGTTAGGTCCTGGATCCAGGGCTTCCCTCGGCAAATGCACCTTGTGGAATTCTCACAACAGCCCCGTGGGGTGGGGGGACCGCACCCCATCATACAGACCCAAATGGGGGCTCAGAGGGCTTTGGGACCTGCCCAGGCCACAGAGTGCCCCTGCGTGGAGCGGCGAGAGGGTGCCCTCCCCAAACCACTCCTGGGCCGCCCGACCCGTCCCCAGAGGGTTTCTGCTGTGTCCTCTGGGGTGCGCGTGAGTGAGGGCTTGGGTCTAGAAAGACGCCCCTAGAATCCGTGGGCCTTGCTCAGCAACTGCCACCGGCTCCAGGGTCTCTGAGACCCCACCTGTCCCCGCCCACCACTCCCTGCAGCTTGGCTTGGGCGGCACGTGGGCAGGTGCAGCTGCCCCGAGCACATCGCTCTCCCTGACGAGAGGCAGGGCTTGCGTCCCTCTCTGCCTGGAACGCCCCCCGCCACGGCCCCACGTGTCCACCCACGCTCTGGACATGGCTGGGACAAGCCCCCCGCCCCCTGAAGCCCGGTCTGGGGGAGGCACCCTCCTCTGGGCTCTTGCTGGGTACCCCACGGGCTGCAGGGTGGTGGGCGGGATCTGGTCTGATCCACCCACCCCGCGTGGTCTCCCGAGCCCGGAGCGGGGGCTTTACCCGCACGGCCGGCCTTGCTCCCCATGACGACGTGTGAGGCCGGCGTGGCCGGTGAGACCCATCTCACAGATGCGAACACCGAGACTCGAAGGAGGGAGTGGCAGTGGCCACTGGAGCGCAGCAGCTGCCCCAGAGGTGGGTGGTGATGGGGGTGGGGGGTTGGGTGAAGGCAGCATCGGCGGGTCTGTCCTGGGGGCACGTGTTGGTCTTGGGAGGCCTGGGGGTCCCTGTTGGGATCAGAGGACCCCCAGCACATCTGCCCCCTCAGACCCCGGAGCCAGTGGCAGCGTTGGCAGTGACCCCCCCGCCCCCGGCCCTCATAAGACTGGGTGGGGCCCTGACGAAGGGCTGTGTTTCTGGGCCCCCCCTCTCTGGTGCCCGGCAGGTCCAGGTGAGAACCCTTAGCTCTGAGGGGCCCCTGGCCCGAGGGCTCAGAAGAGCAGGGGGCAGGCAGCAGAGCACAGGACCAGGAGTCCACACCTGCTGTGCGGCCCCAGACACGTCACAAACCCTCTCTGAGCCATTTGCCAAGTGGGGCTCCAAATTCTCACCCCACCCGTGGCCCCAGGAGCGGCTCTGAGAGCGAACAGGGTGCGTGGGCATTGGCTTCACCCTCACCAAGCGGCCAGCCGGCAGGGGCCAGGCCCCCAGGACAGAGCCTCTTCCCTGGGGCTGACCCAACCAGCCCTCAGAGATCACCGCCACGTGAGTAAACTGAGGCCGCCGGCCGCTCGGGGACCCCCGCTCTTCTCTCTCTTCCCTATGGGCTATGCAGACCCAAGTCCTCACTGACCCCACCGGACTCCAGGCTCAGAGGGAGCGAAGCAGCCCCCGCCCGCTCCACGCCCCCGGCAACGCCAGCCGGCTCGACACCCAGAGAAGGGGGCCCGGCCAGCCACTCCCTCAGCCAGACCCCACGCAGCACCCGGGGGACCAGGCAGATCGCTGTGAGCAGGGCCGGGGGGGTACCCCTGTGCCTCAGGAGCTAATCAGGGGCCTGGGCAGAGGCTGTGCCCCCCTCTCAGCTCCCCTCACTGTCCCCTCAGAGCTGCTCGCCCCTCCTAGCACCCACCAGGGGCTGACACACTATTTTTAGCCATAAAAAGCCGTGCCTGAGCTCAGAATGACCCGGTGAATCGCAGGCCGGGGAGGGAGGTGGGAAAGACACTTGATTCGATCTTAGAAGGGGAGCTGGTCACCTTGGTGCTGGGGAGGGTCTTGGGGACCATCCAGTATCCCCAAGAAGGAGTCTGAGGCCCAGAGAGGGGCACATGCTGCCCAAGGTCACACAGCAGCTCAGAAAGTGGGGGAATCCCTCACATTCTGAGGTCAGAGTCCAATACCTCGAGTTCAAGTCCAAACCATAAGATTGGGTGACCTTGGGCCAATCAAGGGGCTTGTCGATGTCTGTTTCCCCAAAACAAGGATAACGATCCTGGGCCAGGTCGCCGTGCCAGATGGGCCCACGTGTGGTCCCCAGGGGGCAGGCCTGACCCCTGCACAGAGGTTGACTGAACGGACCTTCATGCCCACACGTGTGACACACACAACACAGGCTCTCTGTGGGCGTACACATGTGTGGGCATCCGTGTAAAAACTCAGCACCACTAGCCACCAGGGACCATCAAATCAGTGCCACGGGAGGCAGCAGGCCCCGCCCACGAGGGCGGCTAACGTGCAAGGACACAAGTAACAGGTGCTGGCGGGAGGAGGAGAAATCAGCACCCTCCTACGCCGCTGGGGGAGGTCACCTGGTGCAGCCCCGGCGGAACCGGCGCCTGGGTCCTCAGAACACAGCAGGTTGTCACTGTGCCACCCAGCAGTCCCCGCCCCGGTGCACACCCAAGAGACGTGAGCACGCGTGTCCACACGTGTACCCGCCTACTCGCAGCATCAGCCACAACAGGCAAAAGGTGGAAACGTCCCAAACGTCCGTCGACAGAAGAATGGAGGAACTGGCCCGTCCATGCGCGGAGGGGCCGGCCACGAAAAGGGACGCGTGGGCGGACCGGGACCATCACGCCCGGTGACAGAAGCCCAACACCAGACCACACCTTGTGTGACTCCATGAGCCCAAAATGCCCAGAACAGGAGACCCCACAGGGACGGCAGGTGGGCGTCGCCGAGGGCGCGGGGGCCGGCGAGGATGGCCAAGGTCGAAGGGTTTCTTCCGGGGGGTGAGGAACACGTTGTGAAATCGACTGCGGTGACCGATGGCCGAGAAGACACCAAAAGCCACTGCGTTGCACAGGTCGCGCGGGTAAGCGTGTGGCACGAGACTCACATCTCAACCAAGCGGTTGTGAGAACGTGCAGGCCTTGATGGTTTCTGGGGGTTGCCTACGCCTTGTCCTCCCGGAGTTAGAGCCTCCCGGGGGCCCTGCCTCAGTTAGGACGTGCGGCTCTGAGGAGGCAGGTGACCGGCCCAAGGTCACACAGCACGCCACCCACAGAGCCGGGCGCTGGCCGGGACACGAGAGCCGCCCCCGCCAGGACAGGGAGGTCACACCGTGGCTGACCAGGCGCGGGCCTCCGGGTCACCTGCGTTGGGTGCTCTCGCCCTTCCTTCCCTGGCTCACTGTTACGGTCCAAGTGTCTCCCCCACACCAAGCACAGCCCGCCCAGCCCACCAAACCCCGCAGTCCCCGGGGGTAAGGCCCAAGGCCAAGCGTACAGCCGGGCAAGACGGACGCAAGCTTCCGCCAGGGCGTGGGGCCCCCACGGGCAGCGTCGCAGAGGGGGCAGCAGGGCCGGGGGCAGGGAGGGCCCCTCTCGGGAAGGGACACCAGATGACGAGAGAAGTGAGCCACACACAGGCGTCGGGAAGGGTGTTCAGGCAGAGGGAACAGCACTGCGGAGGCCCTGAGGCGGGAAGGAGCTGGGCCCGGCAGAGGGCAGTGGGAGATGAAGTGGGAGCCCGTGGGGAGGGTTTGGGGCTCTCTTCTGAGGTGAGGAACCCTTGGGGGGGTCCTGTAACAGAAGGGGGCAGGGTGGAAGCAGGGAGGCCCCCCAGGGGGTGAGGGTCAAGGTAAGAAATCCTGGTGGCCTGCCAGGTGGCGGTGAGGAGTGACCAGGCTTGGGGCACTAACCGAGGGGGTTTAAGGAGAAAGGAGCCCACATGGGCTCCTGATGGGCATCCTGCGTGGCCAGAGGGGCTACGTACCCCAGAGAGAGGGGCACAGAGGATCGGCTTTGGGGCAATCAAGGAGCTGCCTTGCCCAGAGGCAGTGGGGGGGCCCCGCGGCCGAGCCATTCACTCCCAGGTAAACAGGGCTGAGGCCCATGTCCCGGGTTCCAAACCTCCTCAGCAGGGAGCTGCCATCAGAGGAAGCTTCCGGCTCATCTCAGCCCCCCGCCCACCCCCCATGGGCTCCAGGCTCCCACAAGCCTAGAAGTGGGTGGGAGAGGACCCCCCCCACACACACACACACACGCAGCTGATAGGTGGAGAGAGTAAGGCCAGGGGTCAGCCTAGGCCACACCGGCAGCTCTTGGTGTCACCCAGCTGAGCAGGTGCAGTGGCCACGTCCAGGTTTTGGGGGTCAGAGCCGCTGGGGAGAGAAGCCCAGGGGCCCAGGAGGAGCCAGCTAGCTCCTGAGGGCTGCCCACACCCCAGCCTGGCCCCCAGGCCTCAGCCACAGGCGACTGACTCCCTGAGCTGCCTCCCAGTCGGGACACGCACGAGGTTCAGGCCGGGGGAGGGTGCTCGGGACAGGGCAGGGAGGTGTTGGCAGGGGCAGCGGGGGTCAGGCAAGCCAGGAGATGCCTCCAGGCCCGGCTAGGCCCGGACCCCTATTTGCGCACTTGAAGAGTCAGAAGCGCGGGCCCCAGACCACCTGGGTCCTCCCGCCCCCGTCTCTGCACCTGTTAAAGGGAGGCCCGGGCAGCGTGAGCGGGTGAGAGCCCTGCAGGGCTCAGGACGCGGGGGTGCCCACGCGCTGCCCCCATCACCACCCGGAGCAGGCGGGCGAGAGGCTGCGCTGGTGCCGCGTGCGAGCGTGTCCTCTGTGTGCCTGTCTGCCCTGCCCTCGCGGTTTCCGCCGCCCCCTCTCCGTCCCTCTGTCCCTCGTGTCCCCGTCTCCGCCCCGCCCCAGCCCCCACCGGCTCGGCTGCGGCTGAGTCAGTGTCTCCGCACTAAGCTCTTGCCTGCCGTTGTCATAAACAGAGCCCTGGAGAAGTCCTGCCAGGCCCAAACACGCCGGCTCGCCCGCACCCCGGGCCTTTGTTCTGACCCAGCGAGGCCCTCACACGCCGCACACGGCCGGGCCCAGAGCCACACGGCCAGCGGCCGGGTGGGCCGAGCCCAGGGTCTGCGTCCTGAGCTGGGCTGGCCTTCCAGGGGCTTCCGCCTGTGCCCCGTGGCTCCGGGGGAGGCTGGCAAGGCCTCCCCCGCAACCCCGGCTGCCAGCAACCTCTCCTGTCCGGGGGTCAGTCCCGGCCGCCCGCCCTTGTGAGTGAACGCTCCCTGGTCCAGGCTGGCTGCGCAGTCAGCACCTGCCTCTGTGTGGGGACATGATGGCACCTGCGCCCCCTCCTCCCCTGGCCAGCCTGGGGCCCCCTGGTACCTGGACCCCCGTTGGGGTGCAGGGATGGACCGACGGGGTCAACCCTCTAGCTCTTACCGGCCTGTGACCTGGGACGAGGCCTGAGCCTCGGTCTCCCCACCTGTGACGTGGGGACAGCAGAACCTGGAATGGGTGACGTTAGTGACAGTGGGCCTCGGGAGATGGCTGAGGTCATTGAAAAACGACCCCCCAAAATGGTGGCGGGAGGAGATGGGCGTGGTGACCGGCTGAGGGCCGGGCCGGGCCTGCCCGCCCTGTGCCCTGTGCCCTGTGTGCTGCCTCCGTGAACCCTTGTCCACGGAACCCTTTGGCGGAACTCTGGTGTAGGCACTGAGCGGGCAGAGGGTCTTCCCACCCCCCATTCCGAGAAGAAACCCCAGGTCCTGGCGGCGTCTGGGTGCAGCCTCCGGCCCTGGCATGGATGGGTAGACTGAGGCCCACAGAGAGCACGGCCGTGCCCAAGGTCACACGGGGGGTCTGCACCTCCTCCCGAGCCCCACGCCCACCCCTCGGCCTGCCCGGGCTGCGGGGGCCCGGCCCGGGGAAGGTGGGAAATCCCCACCCTGGCCGAGCTCCAGGCAGCCTGAGCCGCCGTGGGAAAGGACCCACCCTGCCCGCCCACAGCACCCAGCTGGCCTCCCAGGGGAGAGGACAGAGCCTGCCTGCGCCCCCACCGGAGTGACTGCAGGCCGCTTCCCATCCTGAACCAGGAGGGGCCCGAGCCGCTCTGCCCCCGGGAAGCCTTCCTGCCCCTGACATTCAGAGCCCGGCTGTGCAGGCTGCCCGGCCCCGGGATGGGGCGGGGAGGGAGTGGGGGGCAGGCAGGACAGACGTGCTTCCCTCACATAAGGGCCTGCAGGCGCCCAGACCCATCAGCTGCCCCGGGGCATCCTGGGTGAGAGTCTCCCGGGGCAGGGCCGGTGGGCTGCACGCTCCCAGGGCCCTGCGGGGGCTTGACCTTCAGCGACACTGAGCCACCCCACAGCCCTGCTGCTGTGACCCCCAGCCCTCCGCTGAGCTGGGGCACAGCGTCCCGCAGACCCGGGTTCAAATGTCTGCCCTGCCCCGACCAGCGTGCAACTCCTGCCCCCGTGGACAAGACAGCCGTGCCGACCTACACGGGCCTCACACCAGCCTCATGGGTCCTTGCAAAGGTCCTAGCGGCCACATACGGAACCGTGAGAACCACCACGTGGACTTCACTTTAGTAACAAGTTTTATTTAGCCCACAGACCCAGGCGTGACCCTGTCCACAGGTGGTCCATGTGAAGATGGTTAAAGAAATCCCTGCCTCGCTTTTTCCTCTCACGGCCTTCCGGACCGGAAGCCCGTCCCGTCTCTCACGCTCACGGCGCGTCTCGGCCGGCCCACCCCGCGTTGCCCGTGCGCCCCTGCCAGAGTGGCCGGCTGCCCCCGCAGGGGACAGCGCACCCTCCAGCCCTGTCCCTCCTGGGGACGAACGTCACGCTGCCTTGGCCTGGTCTGCAAGGGGTCCCATGTCCAGCAGGTGCCCAGTACCTGGCTCCCCTCCAAGGCCCCTGCCCGGGGCCAACTTGGAAGCCTCCAGACCCTCCCTCCCAGGGACGTGTCACTCTGTTACCTCAACTGTCCACAAATCGGTGGCCTTTCTGAGCCCCGGCTGCAAACCGGAGCGCTGATCCGCCCGGGACGGCCACGTGAGCCGGAATTAGGGGCGGCCCCTATGCCTGGTCATGTCTGAGCAGCACATGAGGGGCGGGACTCGCTGTTCCGTGGCCACTCGGGTGGGGCGTCCGAGCCCCGGGCAGGGGGGTCCCGAGGTTCCAGGCGGGGGTTGGGCAGTGTCTGGAGGGTAGTCTCTCTCCTGCTCCGAACCTTGCAGGCCTTCCCGGCCACCATAGCACCCAGACCCCGGTTCACAGCGCCCCGGCCCTGCCCCTCCTCCGGCCTCAGGTCCCCCACCCCCCAGTCCCTGGAAAACAGCATCTGCTTTCTGGCCTCTGGACCTTGTCGCGTGCTGTTCCCTCTACCCAAACCCCCTTCCCTGCGTGCACTCCCGGGCTGGTCTGGGTTCCTCCGATCCTCCCGGTCACCCTGTCGAGGAAGCTCAGCCCTCCTGACGCGAAATTGTTAGAAACGCCCTGTTCTGCTCGGGGGGGTGGTGCTGGGGGCCCTGAAGTCCTAACAGGCATCCCTGGAATACAAGGTTCACCCCGATGCTCACGCTCCCCCTCCCCAACCCGATGGCAAGAGACGCTGAGCTGGGGACACACAGGCCGCGACCCCAAGCTCACCCCCAGTCAACAGAAGAGACGGGTTGGGAGGGGCCTGAGCCACAAGCCTCGTGGGCCAGAGGAGGAACTAGGCCTGGGGCAGGCTCGAGGGGCCGCCACGGGGAAGATCTAGCTTCACGGAGCGGTAGTGAGGTCCCCGTCCCCGGAGGCATAGACGCAACAGGGCCGGGAGCAGGAGCTTCAGCCCTGAAGATTCAGGCATGGCCCAAGGTCACAGGCACGGCCCAAGGTCACAGGCACGGCCCCCCCAGGCCATTCCCCATCTCAGGGCCAATCATTAATTGGCATCGCTTGAGTGGCTGCTACCACCAATGCCCCCGACTGCCTGCCAGCTCAGGACCCAGCTTGCATCCCGTGCCCGGGGCGCCCGCGTGCCTCTGACAGGGGCCGGCCTCACTCGCTGCCCAGGCCCACTTCCTGCTCGTGACCTCCAGCTGCTGAGCCCTGGCAGGAGCAAGGTGCCCGCTCAGACCACCATCCCGGCACCCAGGGGGGCTCCTACCGCCTGTAGGAAGAAGCCCCCAGCGCCACCGGTGGCCTGAGCCCCCCTGGGGTGGACGGTCCACCCAGCTGTGCCGAGCTGGCCCCGGGCGGAGACGCGGGAGGACGCAGCACTGGGCTGGGACGAGGCCTGACTCTGGTCGAGGAAGAACCTGGCGGGGTGGAAAAGCTCCCCACCCCCCAGGGCAGTCAGATGGGAATCAGCAGAGCAGAGGGGAAGGGCCTCCCAGGGTGGAACCGGGCAGGCGCAAGGTCCTGGAGGGAAGCAGCCCGGCACGTGGAGGAAGCCGGCTGCAGCTGAAGCCCTGGTTCTGGGGCGAGACGGAGGGACGCCGGGGCGACCAGACTCCAAGCCGAGGAGCTAACCTCACCGCAGGCGATTGGGAGCTCCTGCAGGTTGCTGGGGACGGGAGAGGGCTGGTATGGCCAGGACTCGGTGGGAGGCAGCAGGAGGCACTGACAGCCGCTGGGGAGGGCGGGAGAGGTGGCCCGGGGCAGAGTGGACAGAGGCCGTGACACCAGGTTTCTGCTGAGACGCCTGGTGGGTCAGGCAGGGGCTGGAGATGGGAGATCTAAGCAGCAAGATGCGGAGTGCGAGGAGCCTGAGGTCCCGGTGGGTCCCCAGGCAGCGGCCACGCTGGTCTTGGCCCTGGGGGAGGTCCGACTGGAGCAGGGCTGGGAGGAGCAGCGGGAGACACAAGGGGAAGCCCAGAAGAGTGGGAGCCTGGCCAGAGCAGGGTCACGCAGCCACACGCAGGGTCACTCAGCCACATGCAGGGTCACGCAGCCACATGGATGGTCATATAGCCACACGGATGGTTACTCAGCCACACGGATGGTCACTGAGCCACACGGATAGTCACGCAGCCACACACAGGGTCACGCAGCCACACAGATGGTCACTGAGCCACACGGATGGTCACGCAGCCACACGGATGGTCACACAGCCACACGGATGGTCACTGAGCCACACGGATGGTCACACAGCCACACACAGGGTCACGCAGCCACACAGATGGTCACGCAGCCACACGGATGGTCACGCAGCCACACGGATGGTCACTCAGCCACACGGATGGTCACGCAGCCACACGGATGGTCACACAGCCACACGAATGGTCACTGAGCCACACGGATGGTCACTCAGCCACATGGATGGTCACACAGCCACACAGATGGTCACACAGCCACACGCAGGGTCACTCAGCCACACGGATGGTCTGGGCGCGACTGGTGGGAGCGAGGAGGTAAGCAATGGGGACAGTGGGTGTGGACAGTTCTGCCTGTGAAATGCTCGTGACAGTGGGGGTGAGTCGTAGGTGGGCTCCCCAGAAGCAGAGCCCAAGACGCCCGGGGCAGGAGGAGCACTCGGAACAGGCCCGCCTGGCGGCGAGGGGCGGCCTTCACACCCCCCGCATCTGTCCATCCCTGGCTGTGGCTGCCCCTCCTTGTGGGCAGAACTGCAAACCCACTGGAGCTCCCAGGGGAAGTGGACAGACAGCCCCCATCCTCACAGCCCCAGGGGCCGCGTGGCACTCAGCAAACAGCCACTAGCAGTGTCCACTGTGGAGGGCAGCCCACTGGGGGTCCAACACCACTCCGGGCTGTGGGAGCCCAGTATTGACTGGGGTACTGACGGCGAATCCCCCGCCGGGGGCCCCGATGAGAGGCTGGGGGTGACCACGTCTCCCTCACCGCCTGTGTCTCCCCAAATGAAGTACGAGCTCCCGGCCGTCTGTCAGGCCCGGGACGGCGTCCACGGCCCGGTAGGCAACGAGGATTTGCAGGAAGGACGTGAGCCGAGCTCTGCCGCGTGCCAGCCGAGTGCCAGGGGCCAGCTCAGCACGCCCCCGGGCCTCGGTTTCCTCAGCCGGGCAGTGGGGGTGCTCACAGAGGCCCCGGAGCACGGAGTCTCGGGGGTGAGGGCCAGGCGGCAAGAGGGCACCTGGCACGAAGCGGGCCGGGCGTTGACGCCCTCGCAACCGCGCCGGATGGGCGGCAGCCCCGCCTCGCCGGCTGGCACCTGGAGGGAGGAGCTGCACTTGGGTGGTGGGGCCCCGGGGCTGGGTGGGGCCCCCTCCCTGGCTGTGCCAGGTGCCACCCACAGGCTGCTCACCGCAAAGGAGCCCCGGGGGCCTCCCCTGCACCACCCCCGGCCCCTGGCCTGGGTTCCAGCAGCTGCGACTCCTTGGCTCCCCGGGACCAGGAGGACACGCGGCGCCCACAGGCTCGGGGGCCCGTCTGTGCCGGCAGGCGGGGGTGTGAAATGACTGGGCCCCCGGCTACCGCTCTCCCCCAGCTGACCCTCCCAATGGCCTGGACCGTCCCTCACACCCCACACGGTGGGACGATGCCACCCTCACTCGGTCAACAGCAGTTTATTGAGCACCTACTGCGTGCAGGGCCCGGGGACCCCCGGAGGGCCCGCTTGCTCGGAGCTCGTGATGCAAATGCGGGCGCTGAGGCCCTGAATGCCGGGCCCAGGGTCACACAGCTGGACTCAAGTCTCCGTGCCTTGTGAACGGGCACCACGGAGCCTCCACAGGACTATGGAGGGGGCGTACGCGGTGCAGCGGGGATCCTGCCTCCCCTGCCCCAGGTGCTGCAGTGGCTGCCACGGCCCCTGGAATGCAGCCGAGTCCACCTCCCAGCCGGTCACACTCCGCTCCCACATGCGTCACGCCACGGCGTCCCTCACCCGTCGTGCACACTGTCCCTCTGCCTGGAAGCCCTGCCCCTCGGGGATCGTGGCCACAGCACTTCCCGTGGGCCAGCACCGTTCCCACCGAGTTCCCCAGCACCCCCTGCGGAACTGACTACGTCAGTCACCCCATGTCCACACACAGCAGAGAAGACAGAGGGAGGGAGGTCCTGGGTGCCCACAGCCCCTCAGCAACCTGCACCGCAATGCCAGCCGCCAGCCTGCCCAGCTAGCGGCTGTGCCCAGAGCGAGGGCCCTCGTCCCCTCGCACAGGGGAGCTCCCACCGCCACCGCCCTTGTCCCTGACGGCCAGGCCAGGGGACCGCGGGCGTGGGTGGCCTGGCCCCGAGGCCCCCGAAGGCCGGACGGCGAGGTCCCCGCGAGCCCGGAGGCGCCCTTACCTACTCGGAGCTCCTGCCCGAAGACCGTCCTTTCACCCAGCGCGGAGCAGTTCCAGCGGCCGAAGCGGAACTGGTGCTGGCACTCGTTGATGCCCATCTGCGCCCCCTCCCCGATCACGATGATGGCATCGGGCCGGCTCTGGCAGATGGCGCGCTGCCGCGGGGCCAACCCGGGGATCTTGTTGCAGATGATGTTGGCTCCCAGGGCCACCACGGACGACAGGGCTCTGTGGAGAGGGAGGGGGCGTGGAGGTGAGTGTGTCCGGGGCGCCCACGCGCACCCCGCTCTGCCCGCCGGGGACCAAGCACAGACCCCCGCCCCCCAGGGCTCCCTTTCCACCGAGCCACACGCGTGACCCTGGCTTGTAAAGGATCGTCACACGACCCAGGCAACACAAGAGCCACGGGAGGGCACCACCAGGCCCACGGAAGGCAGGAACCATGCCCCCCGGCCCCCCGTGCCTCTGAATCAGATACACAGACGGGACCCTCTGGCCGTGTGACCGCCATCCACCCGGGATGGCCCACGGCTGTGCCCAGCAGCCAACCCCAACTCCCAGGACTGGGGCTTCCCCGTCATTACAGCCCGGCTCCCCGGGGGGACGCCTGGGCCGGGAGGCGGCTGAGTGGGCGGCCGGGCTGGGAGCCAAGCCCACTGGGACCTGGCTCCAGCGACAGCCCCGGCGTGACCTCGGGAAGGCCCGGCGCTTCCCCGAGCCTCAGTCTTCACATCCATGAAGTGGGGGCACGAAACCCCTGTCCCTCCATCACCACCACATCTCCACAGGCTCCGACCAGCGAGCCCGGGGGAAGGCTGGGCCCGTGGGTGACCACAGTTGTCCCTGTTCGCTCATTTCTAGATGAGCGGGTCACTCAGAGGAGGAAGCGGGCGCTGACGTGGCCCGATTGCCTGCCGCATGCTGGGCGGGCCGCACACGTCACACCATCCTCGGAGCGGACGCCTGAGGCCTCCCGATCGCCCTCTCCGGGCAGGAGGGCACCCGCCACGCTCGGGCCTCTTGTTCTTGAGCTGTTATCGGCGTGACTGTTGGACGCGGTGAGAGTCACAGACCACGAGGTCACTCGTGATAGTGCCCAGTGTCGTGGCCTTTGGCACATTCACAGCGTTGTGTGACCCCCACACCCACCAAGTTCCACGGGATCGTCACCGTCCTGAAGAGAAACCCGGCACTCCTTAGCAGTCCCCCCATTGCTCGGCTCCCCGGCCCCCCAGGTCTGCTTTCTCCTCCTCCAGATTTGCCTGCGCTGGGCTCCCCACTCAAAGGAAACCGCGGAACATGTGACCTTGGGCGACTGGCGCCCTTGACTTAGCACGACGCTTTCAGCACCTTCGAGGCCCAACACGACTCCATTGCCCGGAGCCGGGGCCTCGCCTGTTCTGCAGTCACCACTGAGGCACCGAGCATTGCCGCCTCGGGCGCCGTGACTCGGCCGCAGGGAACACGTGTGGGCACACTGCGGTCTGAGCGCCCGCCTTCCGTGCCCGGGGGCGTATAGTACACCTAGGCCGGGCCGCAGGGCAGTTCCCGGTGCTGTCTGAGGAACCGCCGAAGCGCTGTCCGCAGCTACAGCTTTTAAGTGGCTACAGGAGAGGGGACGGCCCGCGGGCGGCGGGGGAGAGGCTGCCACACGGGCAGGGGCTGCTTTCAAAACTGCGCTCGGCCTCCAACGACAGGCCCGGAGGCCGCGAGGGGCTCCCCAGAGCCGATGCCTGCAGCCCCGCCTCCCCGCCCGGTGAGTTGCCCCCTCCTAGCCCCTGGCTGCCAGCCCCGTTCTTAAAAGAAGAGTCAGTGTTTTTCCAGGGTGGCCAGGCACCCACCAGCTGGGAAAGTCCCCATGTGGCGTGAGCCCACAGCACGTGCTGCAACCAGGACGCCCGGCCGACACTCAATCCCCACAGCCCGCCCGCCCCGCCCCGGGTCTCCCACAGGCACAATGGGCAGAAACCCCGAGACTGGCCGGGAGGAGGAGCGTGGGGAGGCCGGGGCTGGGAACCGGGGCATTCGGCCCAGAGGAATTGCAGACCCTCAGAAAGCCAATCCCGGGGCAGGCGGGGGCGGTGGGGGCAGATGGGTGGGACCCGCCAGGCATCAGCCTCCTCGCCCCAGATCCTGGGGCTCAAAGCATGCTCTGCACCCCCAAATCCTTCGGGCGGGCTCAGATGCAAAGCCCCGCTGCCTGGGTGAAGAGCCCCGGCTGGGGGCAGGAGCTGGGACCGAGGGGGCCTGGGGTGGGTGCAGCCCTGGTCTCCCGCCTGCAGGCAGACACCCCAGCCCCACCCCCAGATCTGGCCGCGTCCGGGCCCGGCTCGAAGCCCACCCACAGATCCCCAGGCTCCTGTGTCTGGAATTGGAGGCCTCCTGGCATGTGACGACCCTGCCACCTTTGCCAGGGCTGGTCCCTCTGCCTGGGATGAACGCCCTTCTCTGCCTGGCATTCCAGGCCCCAGTGCAAGGCCCCAGCCCCTCAGCCCCAGGCACAGAGGACGCACGCAGGGGGTACTGGTCTCTCCAGTATCGCCCTCGCCCCTGGTCTCACCGCCAGGTGCCCACACCACCTCCACATCCAGCGTCCCCACCAGACCGCCAGCACCTCCCGGTCTGAGCAGAATCTGGGGTGTCGGGGGCTGCCCCGTGTAGTTGTCCACGGACATTTGTGGAACGGATGAACGAATGAGGAAGCCTTCGAGGATGACGTCAGAAAGAGCACCTACAACTCCGTGGCAAACAGATAATCCAATCTGCAAACGCACAAAAGCAGACACGCAAAGGGCCAAGGAAGGAGACGCTGAGCCTCACTCAGGAAAACGCACATCGGGACCACGGCGAGGAGTCACCTCGCTGGGCTGGCTGTGCTCAAAACACTGCAAAGCTGGGTGAGGACGTGGGGAAACCGGGACCCCCGAGCACCGCTGGGGGGAGGGGACATGGATCCACCACTGTGGACACGCTGGGAAGCTCTTCAGAAAGTTTGACCTTGAATGACCCTAGGGCCCAGCAATTCTGCCCCTTGGTATATGCCCCAAGGGACTGAGGGCAGGTGTTCAAACAGGAACGTGAACCCACGTGCTCACAGCAGCACGCAACCAAGAGGAGGAGGCAGCCCAAAATGTGGTCTCGCCACGCCGTGGAATACTCTGCAGCCCTGAAAAGGAACGGTGCAGACACGGGACCTGGATGAACCTCAACAACACGCTAAGTGCCCAAAGCCCGACTCAGAAGACCTCACATTGATTCCAGAGCCTGGGGGGAGGAGACGTGCGGAATGCCCGTCTGGGGTGCTGAGAAAGTTCTAGAACGAGAAAGAGAGGGTGGCCTCCCAACACGGTGAATGCACTAACTGCCGCTGACACGCACGCGTTCAAATGGTGAGAGCGGCTCGTTTCGCGTCCGGTGCACGTGAACCACGATTTAAGAAGTTGCGTCTGCACAGGACCCTCCCAGCTGACCCGCCTGCGCTTGAACTTGCCGTGAGCTTCCCCGGGCGCGGGAGCCGATGGAGCCGGTACACGGGTTCAAGGTCAGCTCTGGCCACCCGGGAAGAGGGTCCCACTGCACGTTGTGCCAGGAGCGTAAACAATCAGAAACGGTGGATAATTCACAAGTCATTTCTGAGTTACGGGACTGCGTGGCATTTTCCCCGAACAAAATTAAATGCCCCTGTTCCGGGCACCCACCAAGGACAACCAGCCTCAGGGGGGTGTCACTCCTCTCCTGGCAAGGCTGCCTGGCTACCCCGTGACAGGAGTGCAGGCTGGAGCTCAGAGAGGCCAGGGAACCTGCCTGAGGCCACACAGCCAGGCTCAGAGCCCGGTCTCTGAGCAAGTGAGTAACATGCTGGAGGGCGGCCCAGAGCAGGAAACCGTGACCACTTTTCTTTGTTTTAAATTCATTTTTTGAGAGAAGGTGAGAGAGAAAAAGAGAAGAGCCCAGAGCAGTCTCCATAGTTGTGCGTCATTAGCTGTGACAGTTCCATTCCACACAGGTGGACGTAGGGCCGGGAGGGGCAGGAACTGAACTGGGGGCCTCCCACCTGGGAGGCGAGAAGCGTCCTCATCGAGCCGTCCGGTTACCATTTACGCCGCCGGTCAGCACGTGGGTTTGCACGGGCCGGGGCCGGGATTCGATCCCCAGACCTTGTGACCGCTAGGCAAGCGCTCAGCCTGCTGAGCCATCCCGGCTTCCCCCCGCTTTTCATTTTGAAAACTCAGCTTCCGTCCTTGCCGGGCTTAAAATCCTGCAGGTCACTCGTCAATTCCTGCGGGCTTATGGACACGCCTGTTGCTGGTGGTTGGGGTCAGGAGCCGGGTGCTGGTGCCCTGACGTCCCCTGTACCACAGCCCTGGTCTCACCCACGCTCCCTTCTGCTCGGAGGGGCGGGCGCTGCCGACGGGGGCGACTGCTCGGCCCTCATTAGGAAGCCGTCGGGTGGGAAAGGGATAAAAATATGCAATAGCTACGGGACTGGTGTTCCGGGGCAGGAGAGGGGTGGGCGGACGCCTGGGACAATTGGAGGTCTTGGGGTGAGGCGTGCTACAGCGCCCTCCCCAGGCCGCCCTGCAGGGGGGCCCGGCTATCACCCCAAAGTGGGAAGAGCCCTCCGGGTGGCTCTCCGGCCCGCGCTGCCCACCCAGGTGCCCGGGGAGAGGTTGGCAGCGAGGTGCTGAGTGGCCCCGTGTGCACAGAGAAGCTGGGCGCGGAGCTCCCGTGTCAGTCGCTGAGGTTTTCCATGGAAAACTGTGCTCCGGGCTCATGTCCCTGTGCTGTCCAGGGGCCTCGGGGCAAAGCGAGAAGTAGGGACCCTTCCTTACCCCTGGCCTGGGCTCTTAGAGGAGGGAGGTCCCGGGCCCTGCAGACCAGACGCTCCCGCCGCGGCCCCCGGGGGCTGTAGACGGGGGCCTTTGACCTCAGGCCCCAGGCCGCGGAGGCCAGCCGAGGGCCGGGCACTGGGGCGGAACCCGGCTTCGTGCGAGGAGGGAGCTGCCCCCAGACAGTGGGAAGATGGAAGGATCTTCCGCCAGAGCCGTCCCAAGGGGACACGCTCTCATTAGGCGAGGGGTGAGGTGACCAGTCAGACCCATGGGTGCGGAGTGGCCAAGGGGGCGGCCCTGCTGTGACTTCGGCCGGGTAGCAGCCTGCCCACCTGGCAGCCCTGTGGCGCTGGAAGCCCGGCTCTGCCTCTCCTAGTGGCCGGACCTCAGGCGAGTTTCTTAACCTGTCTGGGCCTCGGTTTCCACATCCGTGAAATGGGAGTAAGAAGGGGCCTGTGACGAGTCCAGTGCAGCTGGGAGGAGGACGTGAGACCAAGTTCACAGCACTTGGCAGAGGGCCTGTGGTCAGAGGTCGTCGGCAGGGGCCTTCAGACACTCGGGGCCCATTACAGCCCCTCATTCATCGAGCCCCCAGGACCCAGCTCCCCTGTGGGGATTGGGGACCTGGTGCGTCAATCAGGGGGGCCGATGACTCAGCGAACGGGCCGTTCTGAAGCCCCTGGGCATCCACCTCCACCACTGTGCCCGGCTCCGGGGGGTTCGCTCCTGGAGCGGCTCTGCCCTCCACCCGGCATGTCACACGGGGGTCCACACACCCCAGAGGAACAAGCACAGGCCTCCAGCCCAAACTGGACTAGGACCCTGGGGCCTGGGCAGGGGCACTACTGCAGGGGACCCCTGCCCTTCCCTCCCCCCGCAGTGGCAGGCACCGGGCTTGGGAAGGCAGCCCTCAGGGGCCACCCTGCCCACCCCCAGCCTGCTCCTCCCCCGACGCAGGCAGGACCGTGGCCTCAGGGACTTCGCCGGACCTCCCGGTCCTGAGCTGGCAGGACCGTGGGTGTCAGTCCCAATGACGGCCACAGGCACATTCCTCACCCCTCCTCACTCTGGGCTCTGTCTCCGCCCTGTTGCTCCTGGTTCCACCTTCCCCAGACCTGCCGTCCTCCCCCGCCCACGGCCCCCTCCCCCACAGCAGGGACCCTCCTCCAGGAGCCCCCAGGGATCCAGGGCTCTGTGCTGGACCCCCTCGATCTTTTCCTAACGCCATTTGGGGCAGGGCCTGTGCACCCCACCTGCTCTCCGTTCCCCAGGACGGGGTTCCCCAACACCAGGCAGCACCCCGCCGTGGCCAGGAGCCCCTGCGGCAACCCCGGCTCCCCGGGAGGTAGGGACAAGCTGGCCAAGCGGGCCACCTGCCCGGCCGCCCTGCGGGGCAGGCCCAGCCTTGCTCCAGCGCTCGCTCCGGGCCCCGGGGGCTTCTCCATGCTCCTTCTCCACGGCCTGCGGCAAAATATTTGAAGAATGTTCTCACTATCCGCCATCAGCCAGGCAGGCGAGCCTGGGTCCACTTGTCCAGGAAGTAACTTGGCAAATACCCGAGAGAGCGGCACCTGGTCCTCACGCCCACCAAGGCCACGGCCTGCCAGTCTCTCCTGCAGGTGAGCAGGACGTGGCCCAGAACTTCCCAGCCGCAGATGGGCGGCCTCAGAGTCCCGCCTGTCACACCTCCTCTAGGTGTGCGGTCGCTGCAGATCCCCAGCCACCATCCCAGGGCCAGATGGGTCCCCAAAAGCCTCCTGTGTGGGACGGAACAGGATAGAAGGGACTGGAACCCGTGGGAGCTGGACACAGCCGGTGCAAAGGCCCTGTGGCACTTGGGCCACCTGTTGCCCCTCAGGTCTTCTGTGAGTCTGCGTGTCGCTTCCCCTGCTGGAGTTCTGGACCCGGCTCGGTGGGCAACGAGGCCGCACCCCTGCCCCGCCGGGGCCTCGGTATCCCATCTGCACAGTGAGGGGCTGACGGGACAATCTAGTACCTGTCGCTGTACGCTGAACACAGTTCTCTGGGTTTGGGGTCCTGCAATGGACTTCAGCTCGGCCGCTGACTCTCACCGGCCCCCCTGAGCCTCTGTCCGCCCACCATCTGCCCAATGGGGACAGCAGCGCCCCGATAGGCGGGGCCCCTGCAGCCTGGCTCCCTGCACGGGGGCTGCCGGCTCCCCAGCTGGCCGCAGTGTTCCCGGGGAGCGGCGGCTGCTCTCTCGCGCCCCCGGCGGGCAGCCGCCGGCCCGCCCCCCCCACATAGCTGACATTCCTGGCCTGGTATCCTGGGACCCCACCCTGGAGAGAAACCAGGCAGCCCGGGAGGAGAAAGCAGGCGGTGAGCAGGGGGTCTTGGGCAGGAATGAGGCCGCTGGAAGTGGGTCCTCCGCACCCAGGAACGGGCACAGGGAGCTCACGCCTAAGGGCCCCCCCAGCCCCCACACCTGCTAAGCCTGGGACCTCAGAACCTCACCAGTCACTGTGACCCCCCCCAGACATTGACTTGGGACCTCAGAAACTTCCAGGCATGTCTTAATGGGTTCAGGCCCCCCTGGACTGATAATGCCCCCTCCAGTGCCTCCCTGCCCCCACCAGGGGCCAGGCTGGATCCAGGCCCAGCTTGGTGCCTCCTCCTCCAAGAAGCCTGCCCGAGCTTCTCCTCTGTCCTCCCTCCCGGGCGTCCTCGTACCCATGCTCGGCTCCCGAGGACGCCCCTGGGGGCTGGGATTCAGCAACCCCTGCGGGCTGGGCCATGGCCACGCTTCCGCTCTTGCTGGGCTCTGGACCTTCCCCAGGCCGCATCCCTGACGCCTCTCCTGACCTCCCACGGGACAGAGGAGGACACTGAGGCCCCGCAGCACGCTGAAGCCCAAGCAGGAGCGGGGCTTCCAGTCCTGCCCGTGGCTCTGGCCCCGATGCCCCAGATCTGTCGGGCGTGGGGGCGCCTTGCAGGCCTGGGTGACCAGGATGTCAGCCTCAGACCTCAGGACAGACGGATGGATGGACGGGCAGGAGGAACAGGTGGGAGGAAGCCGGCAGGCCCCGCCCGAGGTGGCCTGGGGACCTGAGCCAGCCCCTGACCCCGCGCTGGACGACAGGAGGGGTGTCCCCAGCAGGGCCACGGGACCGCCTGGCGGGGTCCAGGACCAGAGCGCAGGCAGGGCCAGGCCCCGGGCTCGGGCCAGGCTGTTTCCTCAGCATTCTTGCCCCTGAAGGGATCTCCACCTGGGAAGGAAGGAGCCAGGGGAGCCAGGGGTCGCTCTGGGCTCTGCACACTCGGCTGTGAACCCCGGCTCTTTGCATCTCTCTGGGAGGGGTGTCCGGGCCCTGGGGGCCACCAGAGGCCCCCCTGCAACGCCCACCCCTGGGCGCAAGCTAGACAACAAGGAGGGCTTCCCTAGCAGATGGAGTCCAGCATTTCCCGCGCTGCCTCGCTCCGGGAGCCGCTGGAAAGGAAGTAAGAGCGCGGGGGGCAGGGTTGCTGGGGTGTCCACGCCCCGGCCGGTCGCTCGGCTGGCCGGTGGGGTCTGAGGGAGAGGACAGGCGGGAACTGTGGGGCAGCTCACAGTCCTCAGCCCAGCACCGGCCCCAGGAGTCTGACCCACTGCAGCGCCCGTCTGGCATCTCCAGCACCAGGGTCCCCCGGGGTCCCCATGCCCCGTGTGCTCTGAGCTACTGGGGGCAGGATGAGTGACCAGAACCGAGGTTGCTGACCCCCTCCCCAGTGCTCCTGCCACGCCCCGGGCTCCCGGCCCTGCCACCGCCCCCCACAAGCTGCACTCCTTGGGCACCCGGCCTGGCTGCCTGGCAGCCCAGCCCATTTTATGAGCCTGAGGCTCAGGAAGGCCACCCCGGGCATGCTGGACACCATGTCCTCCCCCCCCCCCCAGGACAGTGACAGGGGGCGCGACCACCCTGCCAGGCAGTGAGGGAGGCTTGGTCCATGGGTGTGGCCAAGCCGGCAGGTCAGCCTGCTGCAAGGCCCCAGGTGGGCGGGTGGGCACACAGGACAGGGCCCAGCAAGATGGGGACAGCAAGGGGATGGATTTAGCTCCTTCCAGAGGGGGCCTGGAGATTCCCAGCGCTCCTTGCCAACAGCGAAGTCACCCAGGGAAGTGACCCAGGCCCCCAGCCCACTCCTGTGCCCACCTATGCCCACAGGGGGACACACACCTGGGGCCCAGAGGCCTCCACCATCCCCAGGCAGGGGGCCCTGACCAGGTCAGTGGGCCTCTCTGGGCCCAGGACACATGAGCAGTCATCTAACCACCCAACACTTGCTGACTGGGCTCCAGCTAAGTGCCAGGCTCGGTGTTGGGGGCTGGGGGCAGGGACAGGGGTCAGCCGCAGGAGCACGGGCCAGGGGAGGCCGGGAGGGCTCAGTGAGATAAGCGCTCATTTGCAGCCCTGGGGTCTGGGGCTCAAATCCCGGCTCCGGCCCGTGCGGACCCATATGCTGAACTGGGGAGTGCTTCCCATGCAGGAGGCCCCCAGCTGGTTCCCGCCCTGCACGGCCCCGCCCACCTGTGTGGAAGGAAACCAGGTGGGAAGCTGATGACGTGCAACCATGGAGACAGCTCCGGGCCCGCCCCCTCCTCTCTGTCTCTCTCTCCGTCAAAAACAATGAAATAAATGTAAAAGAGGCACAGGCCTGGCCTTGCAGGGCCTGCGTGCTGGCGGTACTCCCCTCCTGCTCTGGGGCCCCAGTCAGCCCTGCAGGTCCTGCCTCAGGGAGGGGGCTGCCCGGGGGCCCTGGCACGTCCCGCCCACCGTGTCACCGCACAGATGGGCGCTGAGGTGTGAGGAGCGGTGGGCAGGGCGCGCGGGGCCCCTGAGAGCATCCAGCCCCCTCACCCAGATGGAGAAACCAAGGTCCGGAAAAGGGGCAGCTTGCCCCCAAGGCTGCTGCAAGCCCACGGCACACGGCCGACCCGACAGGTCACAGGCCGGCCAGCCGGGGCCCCCTCCTCATGGCTCCTGGTCAGCCGACGGTTCCAAGCAGCTGGGAGGTACGGTTTCCAGGCCCACGTGAGGTTGCGGGCAGCGCGCGGGAGGGCGACGGTGTCTGCAGGAGGGAGACCCACACCGGCGAGGCCCAGAGGCAGCGGGGACCCCAGAGCCGCCCAGAGCCGCTCGCTTCCGGGCTCAGCCGCCTTGAGCACCACCGAGCGCGTCACTGACCCTCACGAGCCCGACTTCGCCGCCTCCCAAGCGGGTGGCCCCCGCTTAGCCCCCTGTCCCGAACCGGACCCCAACTGGTGTGCACACCTCAGTCCCAGGAGCAAAGGCTTTCGGGGGGGGGGGACCCGAGTCCTCCGGAAGTGGAATGCAAAGCCCTGTGTCCCCCAGTCGGGGCTCAGGGGGCAGGTGGCATGCTCTGCAGACACTCCCATTCAAAGGGTTTTAAATCTGTTTTGCCTCTTGCAACAGCCAGGACCTAAGTGTCTGTTCAGGACCCCTTGGCTCCCTGGCAGCACCAAGGCTTGCTGGGCAGGGGGGGGGGTCCTGAGCCCACCCTTGTCCTGGGGCTCCTTCCCTCCAGGGACCCTGGCCCATGTGCAGCTCCAGCTACGGACGGTGGCTGGACCTTCAGGCACAGGTACCTCTGGTCTGGGAGGCAGGTGGCAAAGGGTGGGGCGCAGGGACAGCCATGGGGGGCTGGGGGCGCATCCAGCACAGGTGTCAGTGGGATGCTAACAGCCCTGCCCCCACGGCTGGTGCTGGGGAGCTGCGTTCTCCCTGGTCCCGCTCGGGGCGGCTGGCAGGCTTCAGGGTCTGCACGGCAATGGCTGGTTGGGGACGGCAGAATTACAGTGTCGCCCACTCTCGGCCTCAACACCAAGCGCTTGGTGGCATCCCGGGGCCCCTGAGGCCACCTGCTTGCCGCAGGGGGCAGGGTTCCAGGCCACAGAGGCCACGGGGCAACTTCCTTGGGGCCCTTGTATCCTGGTCTCGCCCACGGACTGGGCCTGCCACGCCCCAGGGCCACCGGCCCAGAGCCCTAGGACCGGGACAGGAGGGCTGGCTTCCTTGCAGGCGGGGTCTCCTCCCAGCCTCCCCGGCCTGGCTCCCGCACCCGCTTGCATGCCTCCGGGGCCAGAGAGCTCACTGCCTTCCTGCCACCACCAGGGCTAAGCACAAGCCTCAGGCCTGGGTCAGAGGGTGAGGTCAGGACTGAGAGGGGGCGGCGAGGCAAGTGGAGCAAGGCCGGGATGGAGACGGGGAGACAGGGGAGAGGCGGCCGGGTGCGCACCTGTGCCCACCCCCACCCGCCGGCCCGCCGAGGGGAGGCCCCCGCCCCGCGCCAGGGAAGGAGGACAAACGGCGGTTTTGTCTTTGGCCAGCGGGCGGCCTGCACCACACAATGACCCTTTCAGCAGGCTGAGGGAGCCCTGGGCCCGGGTTTCATCTGACAAGAGAGGACGCCCGGCCGCCTTCCCGGGCCGGGGCCGTGGGGAGGGGCGCTGAGCCCTACCTGAGCCGGACCCCGGGCCACGAACACGGGAGGCCTCCGGGGAGGCAGCCGCCCCTCCACCTGCTCCAGGGGGACAGAGGCCCTGAGAGGCCAGGGGCCGCACAGGGGGCCCCCGTTTGGGCTCTACCCCAATCCTGAGCCGGCAGAGGGTCCGGGACCCACCATCCAGGCCTCTATCCTGACCTGTCTCCTCCCTGTCCCCACCCTCAGCATCAACCCAGAGCACTGGCCCAGATCCCTAGCGGGGGTCTGGGCTGCCCACAGGCTGCACGAGGCCCTGGGGGACATGGCTGGGGGGTGGCAGGGGGCAGGGGCAGGGAGCGTGACTTGCTAGGCCTATGGCCACCGTGCTCCCAGGGGAGCCAAATGCAGAAACAGGAAGCAGTCAGGGCCTCGAGAGCTATGCCCCTCCATGGTGACCCCCCAACCCTGACCCCGGCATCTCCACCAGCGTCCTGCCCCACCCGGGGCCCCGGACCCCCTGGGACTCCTGTCTCGGTTGGTCCACCACAGGGAGCATTTCCTCTCAGACGTGGAGCTGGTTCCGGAACCAGAGGGTTGTCAACCCGGGCTCAGGACAGGGCTTCTCTGCTGGGCCCACCTCGGCAAGACGCTCCCTCCAGAGGCACCCGGGTGAACGGGCTCAACGATGCCTGTTCCTGCTCGGAGTCTGGGCAACTCCTATCCATCCTTCAAAACCCTGTCTAGCTATCACCTCCTCCGAGAAGCCCTCCTAGATGCCCTAGAGAGTTCACCACTGTCCCCTGAACAACACAGCCACTGTGCCCCCTCTGTCCCTGCGGGTCCACCCCACCTCCCTGCTCCTAACAGCCGAGAACGACCCTGAGCACACACTATGTACCAGGAACCCGGCCAACGCGACTCCACTGACTGTTCACACCCACTCTAGGAGGTCCGAGTTCCCCTCTATGCAGGACACACCTGAGGCCACACGATGCACCCAAGGGAGAGGAGTGGGGGTGGGGACCCTGGATCCGGTCACCATCGGGCCCCTGGGCCTCAGGGGGACTTGAGGGAAGCCCAGTGAGAAGATGGCCCGTTCTGCAGGTCTCCGCACAGGACAGGGCGCCCGCTGCGGCCCCCGGTCCCAGGCCTCCCTGCACACACAGCATCGAAAGGACCCCCTTCCGGAACACACCCAGGCCCCCTGTAACCAGTGGGGTCCTCGTCTCACCCGCGTCGGTGACCCCTTGAGTTCTCTGCGATCTGTAGCTCTTGCGCTGGGCGTCCCACGGGTGCTGAGATTCCGTTAGGTTCCCTGGCCGCACGCCCCCCACCCTCGTGTGCCCACCGCCCCTCTCAGGAGCTCACAGACCCCGGGGGCACACGGGCCTGGCCTGAGCCTCCAGAGGGAGCGATGGAGGGGAGACCAGGGCCCAGAGAGGCCCGTGGACACGAGGCCGCACGCAGAACGCCTTCCGTGCCCGGCCCCCGGCCCCCACGCCGGGCGGCCCCTCCCAACGCCGCCCGGCGGCCCCGTTCTGCCCCCACACGGGTGCTGATGCCACAGGAGGTCTGATTCAGCCCCCCCGCCCCAGCCCTGCCCACAGGGCTTCTGGGCCGCGGAAGACACCACCGATAAAGCCACAGCGGCGGAGCCGGGAAGAGGCCCAGCCTGGGCCGGGCCGTGGCGAGTGCCCCCCGCCCCCCACAGCCAGGTGGTGGGTGAGTAACCGCCCTGTCACCCGTGACTCACTCAGCTCCCCAGAGCGAGCGGTCACCATGAGAGGCTCGTACCGGAAGACCTGGGGGGGGGGGGGACCAGGGCTGCCAACCCCCTCATCGGGCAGAGGAAGGGACCTGCCCAGGACAGGAGACCCTCCTACCAGCCGACCCCGCACTGCGGCCCCCACCTGCCCTCCCGGGGGCCTGCGTCAACCCCCACCGGCCCGAGAGCGTCTGCTTGGACCCCAGAGGCACAGAGGAGGGTCCGGGGGGGGGCCCTTCCAGGCCACCAAACCCGTCGCACCCGATCAGTGGCAGGGGCACAGGCATGCGTCTGGGATGCACTGTGCACGGACCAGAGCCCAGCACACAGGGCTGGGACAGCAGCCCAGATGAAAGGGGCAGGATTAGCGGCCTGTGATCCCAGCATTGGGATGCCTTCTGGAAAGTTCTCTGGAGCAGAAAGACGCCTCCACCCAGGGCCCCTCCTGCCCCGCAGCCTCAGATCCTGCAGGGCCGGCCTTCTTAAGCCTCCCTGCAGTCCCGAGGGGGGCTTCCCGATGACCCCCGACTTTGCTCCTGCCCTGGCAGCCTCACCTGCCCTCCCACAACGGCTGGGATGACGCCTGGAGGGTCTCCTCACCAGCCACGCCCTCGTTCGCGTCACCTGGGCCCCGCTCCCGCCCTGTGGCATCGCAGACACCTGGCCTGTGCCCACCCAAACAGGGCAGGGCGGTCCCAGAGCCCCCGGGGCCTCCCGGCCTTGCTCCTGGGAACCTCGGAGCTCCGCTGGGCTCGGGAAAGGCTGTCCTCAGCGCTTTCCTCCCCCTGGGGCGGCAGGTCGGGCCGGCTGGGGGGCGGGCTGTGAAGGCCGGTCCAGAGGCAGAGCGGGACCTATGCCCGCATCACCCTCTCGGGTGCCCCCCACACCGGCCCAGGGACGTCTGGGAAAACCGTTGCCTTTAGGGGAATTCTGCCAACGCAGCTCGCAGTGCAGACTGGGGCAGCGAGCCTGTGTAGGCGCAGACGGGGGTCACTGCAGGCCTGGATTGGGGGGTGGGGGATGCAAAAAGAAACCTTGGGGTCTAGAGGTCTGCAGACCATCACCTGCCCCAGAGCCCCTCCGCGGCTGCCTGGGCTCCCTGCTCTCACCAGCGCCCAGCCCCGGGCCCACCTCCTCCTCTCAGATTCTCACTCCTACCCCGGGCACCCCCCCAGGACCCCAGGTTACCCGCCTCTGGACACCTCCCCGGTAACGCCAAACCTCAGCCGGCTGGCTCCAAACGCTCCAGAGGAGCTGCGGGTTCTCCAGCCTGGCTTGAGACGGGGAATCTGGGGAGGGGAGGCTCCCACCGCCACCTCGGACCTGAGAACTGAGGCTGGAACGCCAAGGCCCCCGGGCTGACCCGTTTCCCGGGAGGGGCGCCTGAAGCCATACT
>PVKE010019180.1:0-21481 GCA_004027555.1 Craseonycteris thonglongyai | reverse complement strand
ACATGGGACACCATTTTTTACTTATTACATTGTTAGAAAGTGTGATGATATCCCAGTTATTGAGTGTATGAAGGAAAGCATCATTCCAACAGTTTTTGAAAATTTTAAATGATCCAACTTTCTGGTGAACAGTTAACACATGTTCTTTAACCTTGGAATCCCAGCCCTAGTAAAATACAAAAATTTGACAACAAACATGAAGATTTAATAGCAAAACACTGCAAACAACCCAAATGCTCTTGAAACAGATAATGGTTGAATAAAATATGGCATGTCCATACAAATTTTCTGTAGCCAATGCAAAGAATGAGGAGGTAGATCTAACTGTGCCCTTCTCAAAGAGCTCTTAAGATGTGTTTTGTTAAGAAAGAAGCAAATAATGTAAATGGCATGATCACTCCTGTGTTTAAAAGAAAGAAAAAGCAAGACTTAAAGTAACCCTAACTACTCAACTCTCACTAACCCAAACTTTACCTCAGAAATTAACAGGTTCAAATATAATTCTTCCTTATTTGAATTTGTTCTATTCAGGAACCAAAAACGTTCACACATCAAAGGATACTTGTACATATATAAAAATGTATATGATGTATATGCATGCCTTTTTTTTTCTGGATGAAATCACAACAAACTGTTGATACAGTTCACCTTTAAATAAAAAGGCTTTCACTCTTTTTAAATTAAATATTTATTTTTATTGCTTTGAGACGTATGGGAGAGAGAAAGAAAGAGAAGGAGGGAAGACCCTGAGCAGCATCCACAGTTGTACATCATTAGTTGTGACATGGTTTCATTCCACACAGGTCAATGTGGGGCAGTGTGGGATGGGAACTGAATCAGGGTCCTCCCGCATTGCAGGCAAGAACCTTTGCTGCAGGGCTGGTGGTTACCAATTGCATCACAGTTCTGCATATGGGTTTGCATGGGCCAGGGCTGGAAACTGAACCCCAGACCTCAAAATTGTGAGTCAAGCGCTCAACTGCTGAGCTATCCCAGCATCCTAGCTTTCATTTCTTATTCTGTGTTTCTGCATTATTTTAATTTCCTACCTTTATGCACTGTTTTTTGAATAATGTATATTTCTGAATTTATAAAAAAAAAATTTTTTTTAAACAGGGGAAAGCGCGAACACAGTCTACCACTACCAACAAATTATGATGTTGAGTTCCCCACATTTGCAGAAGTCAGCACATCTGGAGTGCAATCGATAAGACTCACCCTGGGAAAACCACCTTCATGATTGTGGTATTGCCCCTGCATTCATACAGGTAAGTATGAATTTTAATAATTCATAACCTGATATTTTTCAAAAATATCAACAGAACCTTACAAAAGGAGATTAACCCTCCATTTTTATTTTATTTTTTTAAAGATTTATTTTATTGCTTTTGAGAGAGAGAGAGAGACAAAGAGAATGGGGAGGGCCCACAGCAATTTCCACAGTTGTACGTCATCAGTTTTTGACATAATTTCATTCCACGTAGGTGGGCGGGGCCACACAGGGCAGGAACTGGGGGTGGGAGGTGGGGGGTGGTAACCAAACTGGGGTCCTTGGGCATGGGAAGCACACCCCAGTTCAGCATATGGGTCCACATGAGCCAGGGCTGGGATTTGGTCCTTGGTCCCTGGGGCTGCAAATCGAGCACTCAACCCACTGAGCCATCCCAGCTTCCCCAATACCTCATTTTTAGTCTTTGTACTTCCATATACATAAAAGCAATCAATAACTGCTATTACTTAAAAAAACTTTTAAACATTGTAAGAACAAAAAAAGGAGAGGAAAATACAAAAAGAAACATTAAGTGCAATTGTTAAATAATATATTCTCAGAAAATTAAAAACTCTAAGACCCCCAGAATTTCTCACTAGAAGAGGAAACTATATATGGAAAATGAAAATAAGGTTGATAGAAATATTTCCTAAATGTTCTGTTTTTCACACCATACAGTTACATACTACTCACCCAGCTTGGGAAATCAGACCAAGTTGGAACTCGCTGACAGAGGTCCCGGAGAATACGTATGATAATCACACAGGACTGCAGACCATTAGCTCTAGCCTTGAGAGCAACACAGAAACCAATTGAATTACTCTTAGAAATACCGAAAATATCCCTTGATGAAAAAAAGTTAAAATACCACTGTTCAATGGAAGCTCAGATAAAAATAAAACAAAAATAACCACACTTAAAATTGGATTCAATGAGCTGCCATTTACAGCAATATTTTATGCCAGGGTTAGTATTTAAAAGCTGGTATTTTAGGTCAAAGTAAACAGATTATACAAGAATAATATTTCTTGATCCCCTGTGAACCTTGACCTGTGTTCATTTAAATCAGTGTAAACTTAAAAAAAAAAAAAAAAAATCTACCTACGTTAGAAATAAAAGAAAAAGTAAAGAGCTAAAAAGTTTGTCTAGGGACTGAAAGGTTAAGGAAATCTGTTTGGTTTCCCTTCTGTGCCTTTGCACAACTGCAAAGTCACTAAACCAAACAGCTGCTTCCTCACCTTTCACTCCCTACACTTATTAACTTAGAGAAAGGGGGGAAATCTTAAAACTATATACAAAGCTTTAAACACATATTCCATTATTTAAAGCAAAGTTAATCTGCAGCCTTATGGAATATAATATATATACACCAACATGTGATGTTCTAAATAAGTCAACTTTAAATATAGTCCCTAAAAATAAAAAATAAAAACCCCAAACTACAAAACACCCCCAAAACCTGTTTATTGTCAAATTAATAGTAACTGCAATATGCAGATCTTCAAACTCAGCTTTCTATGTTAACATATTTTCTGTAATTTAAAATAGTGTAGGTTGGGCAATGTTTTGAAATGTTTAAACACAGTTAAACATGTTGTATTGAACTACTCTCTCATAAGGCTACAATAAAAAAGTAAAATGATGTTCCGAACCTGGAACCACTTAGCGTGGCGTAGAGCAGCCAGAGCGTCAAGGCATTTTTGCCTGTCCAAGACGTCCGGTGGGTCTTTCACCATACCCGAGGTTACATCTAAAATGGATTGAATTGGCAAAATGCAGTGAGGAATGGGTGTTTGACCAGGTGAGCAAGACACTTCCTTAAAGTAGCAACAGGTCACACGAGCCATTTGAGACTTTGTGAGCACTTAACGTTCCCAGGTAATTATTTTCAACAAATTTACATACTCCAGTATGATAATTAAAGGAAAAATTAAACTCAATTTAGAAATATAATAATTTCTGCAAATATAAACCTTACCCATCAAAATAAAATAAAAAGGAAGGCTTATTGGACACAGCGCACCAGCACAAAGATGACAAGACAAGGGAACACAAAAATCCACCTTAATAAATGAGAAGGTACAATAAACTACTGGGTTTGTTCAGTATTCTAAATGGTCATAGGTTATTTTGGGGCTAATATAGCAAAAAATTAACGATAAATATGAAATGACAATACAGTGATAATCACAGAAAAAATAAAGAGCCAAAAACAGGCATTTTTAAGGAGTGCATCAATACTTTCTCTTCCACAAGAGAATTTTAGCTGTAAGGGAATATAAAATGCCCTTTAAAATTCAAAGTTCCAATAAAGTGTTCCAAGGAATAACTGGAGAGAAAGAATGGGTAACATAAAAAAGGGCAACAGGAATTAGCACCGTTAAACACAGTAAGTACAGAAACAGAAGAGATACAGTAAGCAAATGCTTTGATGATAATATGTAGGGTCTAAGGTTGTAACAACTGATTTTAATCAGACTGTAGTAAAATATAAATGAGCTATATAAAACATGAGAAAATCTAACTTCACATTCATAAAAGGACTTGGAAGGCTAGTTTTATATTCTTCTCTACATATCTATAAAATGTGTATAAACAAACAGCAAATTTGCTAATCAATTATTTATAAATAAATAGCAATTAAGTTAATCATACTTCACAGCTCTTGGTGATTTTAACAATATAAGAATTTTCTAAATGTAGGGAAACTACCAGGCAACTAATCTATTATTGATTTAACACTTTTTGGCTAAAGAGAACTAAAATCATGCAACATTTAGGATATAACTTAATAAATCATTCAGGGCAACAAATCAATACTAGGAAATAAGAAATGTATATGAAAAATGAAAAACTTAAAAGATGATTTTATTTTAAGAGTACTACTACAACTCTGGATAAGTTACTTGATTATGTATTTTCTATGAGCATTCAGAAATCTTAAGCAATACTTGTCCTTATTTTGAGTAGATAATATATTTTAAGAAGTGTATTTTAAAGTGACAAAGAGTTTCATTCAGTTTTGCTTTCTACTGTTAGTTCTTACTCTTCAAATAAACAGATGACCACGGCATTGGTGGTTCAGTGGTACAATTCTCAAATAAACAGATGGCATAGATTTTCTAGAAGATATTAGAAGGGAGATTTACAAGTAATTAAAGAACACTATGTGGTATCATAAGAATGAACACTAAGAGGAATCTGGGTATTAAAAAGGCACCATCAAGACAAAAATATTAGTAATTTTTTTTTAAGATTTATTTTATAGTTTTTGAGAGAGAGAGAGAGAGAGAGAGAGAGAGAGAGAGAGAAGGGGGAGGGCCCAGAGCAGTCTCCATAGTTGTACATCATCAGTTTTCGACATGGTTTTATTCCAGACAGGTGGGTGGGGGCCATGCAGGGCAGGAGCTGGGTTGGGGGCCTCCCGCATGGGAAATACACCCCAGTTCAGCATTTTAGGTACGCACAGGCCAGGGCCGGGGATTTGATCCTTGGTTCCCAGGGCTGCAAAGTGAGTATTTAACCCACTGAGCCATCCTGGCTTCCCAAATATTAGTAATTTTTAAAAAGTAATGAACAATCTCAAAACCTACGAGACCACCTACTGAATCCAGAAATATACTGAACATAAGAAATTGGTTAGTCTCAGATAAGAAAAAGAAATACAGGAAAGCACAGCTAACCAAGGAAGTAAAAAAGGAGGAAAAAAACAACAAAAAACCACTCCCAAAGTAGGGTTACAGAATATGCTAAAGGACCCTCTCTCATGTCCTTATTTATTGACACTATTGCTAAAGCTAGAATGCAAATAGGTGACAAAGTGCAATCTCTTTCTAAAAGTTTCTGAATTTCTAATGGTAATTCAGCATAGTATAATTTCTTCCAATGTATAAGAAAAAATTTTCCTTTTGCACACAAGCATTCAAAACTGAAAATATTTAATTAATGATAAAATTTCAAAGATGCCAAGACACCTATTGCAATTTAAAAACAACTAAGAGCTATAAGTAGAAAATTTCTGTTAAATTTAGTGTGGATTTTTGCACCCATTTTGTAGTTCAAGTGAATTAACCCCTTAGATATAATATTACACTACAATACTTGTTGCCTAATACCCAGTTAAAAAAAAATCAGTTAATTTCTTTTACAAAAAAGCAAATTCTTACTCTACATGAATGTATTTTATACATTTTAAGGGGTTAATCACCAGTTAGAAGACATGCTGTGTCCACACTATTTTATGATTAAAAGTTAATGGGAATATATTAATTTAAATTAACATGGTTATGTAAAATATATAATCCACCCAACCATTTAAAAACTAGTGTGAACACTGCTCAATTCTAGAAGAGACAAAGACAAAAACAAACAAAACAGCCACACAAAGGACAATAAATGCCAGGCTCTGCATCCAAAATCCCTTCTTAATCAAATGGCAGGTGTGACACTGAGCTTTTGAAAACCTTGGTCAAAAATCCTTCCGATGTCTTGGCAGCAACCCCTGACAGGAATCAATCCCCTCTGCTAGAAGGCTTTGGACCGGGCCTGATAAGCTACAGGTGGAAAAAAACACAAATACTTGACTTGCTGCAGAAAACACTCTGTAGCAAGGGTTAGGACATTTTGAACATTTCAAGTTTCAAGTCAATTAAATATTTACTTAATATTTAACTGTCAAACACAGTACGATAAAATAGATCTGTCATGCGTTTAACAGTTATTTGGACAATTTAATAATTTTCTTTATATCATTTTTGGTATGAAATAGGACCTGTAAACATTAAAGCTACCACACTATGCACAAGTCGCAAGTCTGGTGATTTAAAATTACTCTTCCGGCAAAGCCTTCCTTACCCTCTGTACTAACTGCCCAAAGCAAGCCGTAAGTTTTAAATGATCTTAAGACACAGAGCACTGGGAGCTGCAGTGAGAGAGAATACATACCGTTATTCTGCAGCAACAAAGAAGCAATCTTCATAATGAAGCTAAAGACATAGTTTACTGCAGTTATCTGCAGCAAGAAACACTATCAATGTTTCTACACTTTTTGCACATTCAACTTTTTCAGCTCAGTGTCTTGAAGTAAAATCTTTCCATTTTGGACTCATCATTTCTCTCACCATAATATTTATGAAATTCAGAACAATTATTCTAAATCAAGTCTGGGTCAGACAAAAATATAATTTTGTTTCCTTTAGAAGAGATAGGTTATCAAACACTCTACTACAAATGATTGAATTAACTTTTGCAATATAAAATGACTTGATACTGCACAAATTAAACTATGTCTAAATATAATTGGATAATGTGCTCTGAAATAAAGTTAAATATTTATATATCATTTCATCCTAAGTGCAATTTTTATTTATAATATATATTAGAAGATTTCTTTTCGAATCCTAAACATAATAATGCTGCATATGAATGGACCAGATTGACTTAGAACTGTTTCTCCAGCAATATCCACCTCCAGACCTTGAGTGAAAAACTCATGTTCAAATATACACAAAACCCATTTATTTTTAAGATGCAAAGCTTCTACAACATACAAGACCTGATATGGTATATAGATATACAAAGTATGCAAAGTGCAAAGTATGCAAAATAGATATGTCACCCAATGACCATATTTTTGATAAAATGTTCTTTTCCTGGGTTATACAAAGCCCAGTACCTTAGAAAATTGCTTTGCCGGAAGAAAAGAAATTTAAAGTGACAGTAATTGAGAGCCTACTGATGTTATTTTAGACAAATTGTAATATTCAATATATAGTATTATTTTCTTTATATCACAAGGAAATATTAGTGTAGAGTATAACTCCATAATTAACAAGTTAAGATGTACAAAACAACATGAAAGGAAACAAAGTAAATTTTATCTGACCCATATAACAACAGAACTAATATAAGGCAGACACTGACCATGCTTTTTCACGTAAAAGCTTTTGAAGCTTTGAGAATGTTACAGAATAGTCCCTAAAGCAACATTGCTGGCACCAGCAGGATTTCATATTCTACAATTGTAAAATTCAAAAACCCTGAACTGTCCTAACTCACTGACTATACCTACACCATTTATTTTTCATTATCTCTGTATCACATTGAGCTCAATGCCCAAATCTATGTGTATTAAAATGGTCTGCATTTATGAAAGTACTCCAAACCAAAGAGCAACCTCAGAGAACTAGAAATATTTACCACAGGACAAGTCAAATCCATGCATGATTACATATATAGCAATTCCTCTTAAAATGTAACTTATGAGTATTTAACCAATTTTATTTCTGAAACTCTTGTCTTTTTTGTAAGACAAGAACTTAATAGAAATTAAATTTGTGGCCCCTTACTAGCAACATTTAACTTTTTCATGGGTCGACTATGCCAGTTAATAATTTTGAACTTTTTTCCAGAAATCTGAGGTTAGCAAGAAAATAAAAAAAAATCAAGAAAATCATTAATACCATGAGTGTTTTATATAAAAGTACATTACTAAAGAGAGCATTTACTTTCTGGGAAATGATTTTAAGCAAAACTAGATGCTATATAAGTCAAATCCATCAAATTCATTTGTAATGCCAGCATGTTGCCTTCTAGGGCTTAATGCCATCTTAAAGAGTTGGTAAATGAAAAAAAAAGTTAACAGAAAAGTAGAATGTTTAATGGCTTTCCAACCTCCTTCCCTCATGTTCTCTTCTCGAATAATTGGAGATGTCAGGGTGATAGTGACTTGCATTTTGGGTTCCACACATGAATTCAAAATTATTGCCGCTTCAGACACAGCACATTTTATGTCATACTTCTCAGGACTTATAACCTATGTAATAAAGAGTACAGGAAATTAGTTAGTTGGTTTTACATTATCAGACATAGCAGTTTCATTATGGCTTTTTTATTTTTCTCACTACCTTATAAGGACTAGACTATATACTTCTCCCTCTAAGAAGCCTTGTAATAAATGCAAGTATTATTAAACTCTTGCTCTTTTCTTTTAGAATTCTCTGAACTCCCCTATACCTGTTTCTATAAGTAATTCTATCTATAGCATTATTGGAAGATTAAGAGAATCATCTATATAAAAAAATTAAAACAGTGCCTGGTAGACTGTAAGTAATATATAATGGTTAACTATGATAATGATGATGATGATGAATTGATTCTATTTCTCTTGCTTATCCACTTGCACAATGAATGTGGATTGATTTGGAAAGAGTACTTTGCTGTTAGCTTAACTGTTTAACTGTATTAGAATCAAGATGTTTCTTGTAAACTACATAATTCTTTCGAGAAGCTGGGATGGCTCAGCAGGTTAAGTACTCGCTTTAAAGCCCTGGAGTCTGAGGATCAAATCCCGGCCCAGCCCATGCAGACCCATATGCTGAACTGGGGAGTGCCCCTAGTTCAGTTCTTGCCGGGGCCTATGCGGGAGGCTCCCGGCCCAGTTCCTGCCCTGGGCAGCCCGGTGCTCACCTGTGAAGTGAAACTATATGGAAAACTAATGCTGTCAACTATGGAGACTGCTCTGGGCCCTCCCCCTTATCTCTGTCAAAAAACAGTAAAATAAATCTTAAAAAAAAAAAAATTACATAATTCTTTCAAGTCCTCAAACCTCTTCTTCTCCCTCCTCACTGTCCTAGCAACCTCAACAGAGAAGAGGGGTAAGAAGTAGACATACAATGCCAAATCTGCCAGCTCCTGATACTTAAAAAGACTCATCTACTATAAGAAACTTTTTATCTGGAACAATGGTAATATAAAGCAAACAACAATACCGGTAGTATCACAGTTGCCAGAGCTTAAGTTCAATAGTATACTTCATTATCCCTTTTGTTATTAGTTGTTCTGTTGTGCTCAGGTACTATATTTAGTCTGATTCATTACTGTAGAATACCTATTACCAGTGAAATGTCAATCCTTGAATTTAGAATGCCTACGGTAATTAAATAACAAGGTTTTGAAATAAATTTTATACATTATATTATTCAAGGAATCTTTATTTTAAATCTCAAGTCTGAGATTCTGACAAGCTAATACATTAAATTTTTAAAAATCTTTTAAAAAAATTGCTTCTATAGGACCAAAAGGACATAGTCTATTAATTGTGCATTTGCCATGATTTGCTAACTAGAAACTGGAAAAGTAATTCCTACCATTACAATATGTAGAAAACTGAAAATAACTACAAAACTAGGGAAATTCAAATCAGAAAGACTGTTTATTAACTATACTTTCTTAAAATATGTATTCAAATAAATAGGCCAGAGATTAATGAATTAAAAAAATTTAAGCTTGCTATACGTGGGCTTTGTTTAAAAAAACAATCACTTTCTGTTCTGAACAACTGACTTCTCTCTGATGATTCAAATCTTAAAAAAATAGGAAAGCATACAATTTTACATTTTAAAATAAATTAGCAAGATGGCTTCATGCCAAATATAAGCATTTTATAAAAACCTAAAAAAACAAAGTAGAAAATAGCTCTACCAATTTGCACAATCAAGGGAAAAATACTCAATATAGAAAGTCAAGCCTAAACTTTAAATGCTGGCTTATGTTTTAGCTGACACATACCATATGAAGTCCTGCCAGAAACTTTTGACCCAGACAAGGGGTAAAAATGAACATTTCCATAATACTTACAGCAAGCTGTTTGGGTAGATTTTCTGCAATACGGCTTAGTAATGTCTTTGAAGGTTTCTCTGAGCACAGCAAAACAAGGTTGACATTTCTGTCTCCTCGGAGAAGTAGTCCTTTTGCCAGTACTCCCACTCGCAAAACTCCCTTTAAAGCTCTGCAGTAAAATCAAATCAAATTATGACATTTTTCAGCCAGAACCATGATAATTTATAAATGCAACAGTAAAATAACTTTTATACTATTTTTTACCAACTACTGCATAAAAACATTCAATATTTTTAGAAGTATACTTCATTTAGATTAGATAATTAATCAAGAGCTAAGTTCTTATATAGACAACTGAAAAGCAAAGGACATTAACGTTTCTGTCACATTTTACAAATTAGAATCAGTCATTTCTAATATTAATACAAAAAGATTTCCAAATAAGGGGAGCACAAAATACTGTATGTCATAATGCAAAATGTTGCTAAAGCTTGGGCTTTATTCATCCTTTTATGGTCAACACACTAAGGAAAAAGAAGTCACTACAACAAAGAGTGAAAATGGGACAGATCCAAAAAATAAAAACTGAATAGCAGCTGAATGCTAGAAGACTACAAAGGCAGCTTTGAAAACAGATTTAAGTTGTTTAAAAATTTAAATAGTTGACTACATTAAATACCTAACACAAGCATGATAAGCATGTAGACTAACATCAGAGAGTTTTCAGTCTTTGTAACTTTTACTTCAAGTGCAGAAGTCCATGTAAGGAAGAACAAAAATATTCAAAACAGATAAACTCTGAAAACACACCTGTCTTTACCTCCCTCTTTCTTATCATCTCCCTCTTTGCTCTTGCTCTTCTCATGTTCAGACAAACTGTCTGAAACAAGTTTTAAAGCACGTTCAGTGATAGAAACAATTTTTTGAACTGCCTGTAATTCCTCTTCAGTCGGATAAATAGTTGCATGTTTAGTCATTACATAACGGTCATCAGATGAGTCCGGACGACGTAAGGGCTAGAGAAAAAAAAAGACACTTCATTTAAAAAATGTTTCCTGAGCCTCAAGAGAAACAATTATTATTTTTTTTTTTGTTTGTTTACTGGTATTTTATTTATTTATTTATTTATTTAAATTGGTTTTGACAGACAGAGAGAGAGAGAGAGAGAGAGACACAGAGAGAACTGAACAGGGGGAGCTCCCCAGCCCAGCATATGGGTCCACACAGGCCAGGGCCGGGGCCTGGATTCGATCCTCAGTCCCCGGCGCTGCAAAGCGATCGCCCAACCCACTGAGCCATCCCGGCTTCCCCAACAATTATTTTTTAACTAGACATATTTTTGTCATATCTTTTCAATAGCAAGGCCATTTATGCAAAAAGTCTCCTTTAAAACTATCTTCGGGGAAGCCGGGATGGCTCAGTGGGTTGAGCGCTCACTTTGCAGCGCCGGGGACCAGGGATCGAGTCCTGGCTCCGGCCCGTGCGGAACCGTGTGCTGAACTGGGAGCTCCCCCAGTTCAGTTCTCTCTCTGTCTCTGTATCTCTCTCTCTCTCTGTCAAAATAAATAAATAAATAAATAAATATATTAAAACTATCTTCTCCCTTGTTCCATTTCAGTAAAAACAAAGAGGCAAACTATGGGAAGTTACACTACCAAGTGTGAGTATGTGTGTATGTATGTATCAATGTAATATATATATTATTTTCACTCAAAACAAGTAAAATAATACACATCATCAAGCTATGAAAATTTTACTCATCCCAACTATAAAAACCAGTAATCCTGAAACTCTTTTTAATAAAATGTTTCACAGATGCTTGCTCTGTGTTAAGACAAATGAGAAAGAGAATAGGTTAATATGGAGGAATTTGTTATTTTCTTCTAAGTGAGCTCTGGAAAACCTAACAAACAGAAAAAATTCCTCTTGCTTATCTAATCTAAACAACAACAAAGGCAAGAAAATCTTTTAAATGTTGGCAAAAAAAGCACTACTACCATTTACATTATATTGAGAGTAAGCAAGATTCATGGAAACTCCATGAATCCTTATACATGAACAGAGGAGCTGAGAACCTATAATAAAAGGAGAAAATACTCTGTATCAGATGAAAAAGTTACATTCAGATCATAAGAGTAAGTCTAAGAATTAGTCCTTTCCCCTGTTATCTACTATTACTGAAGTAACCTTCCACTTCCACTCCCACATACACAAAATGGACACTCACTGCAGGTCCCTGTGGCTGAGGGGGCATTCCTGGTCGGACTCCCAGAAGGCCCAGTGGACCAGGGGGACCATGAGGATAGCCACCGTCAGGCATTCGGCGACGATCGTCCCAATGATGTTGTTCTTCCTCCATTCTTCTCCAATACATGTCCTCTTCGTAACGTCTGAAATACAAAGAATGACATTAGAAGCCTGTAAGAAAAATATAACCCAAGTGCTTACATCAGTGACATAAGGTAAGAAATTTTAAAAAAGGCCCCAAATTGGCCTAGCTAACACTTTTCTTTATTCCCTGCTGATTTCCCTTATTTGGGAAGTCTAGAAGTAAATACAAGTGAATGCAAGTGAAAAGAGGTGTGAATACAAAGAGAAAAAAAAAGCAAAACAAAATTTCATAGTCTGAGGTTAAAGTCGGAAAAAAAAAAAATCCTAGGTATCCAAAATCTCAGTTTCATACAACTTCTCCTTTAAGGAAGAGATTAACTTAAATGCCTACCTGAAGTGGCTAGACCAATAATGTGTGAGTGTAAAACCCAAAGTATATATTTAGGAATTTCTTCCCATCTCCTCAACAAAATATGCCTTCTATTTTTCCCTTAGAGAGAACCTCTAAGGAAAAGAGGTTTCCCCATTTATAGGCAGAGACAAAGACATTTCTGTATTATGAGGAACAAAAGTGCAAGACAGTGATAAATGGCAACTCACATTTTGTCTTATTCTTGGAAACATATATTATTGGTGATGAAGAGTATGGTAAAGTAGGAAGTACAAGTTCTGGCTAGAGACAACAATTGCAGCTTAACTCCTATTAACTAGAGCTATAAGGTAATACAGGTTGTAATCCCAAGGTTCTCAGGATTTTAATGTTTTTAAATGTCTTTAATGTTGGTCTTTAAATGCTGAATTAGATTAAATAATACCATGTATACCACATAAAACGACCATGGGCTGAACTTGGACTGTGGGCAGCTAGTGTGTATAGCTTCTGCTTTAATGGTTAACATTTTTAGAATCTAACTTCTTTTCACAATCGTATACTCTATATTTTACCCCCACTTTCAGTTTCAAAGTAGGATACCAGTAATTCCCAAGGCAAATATATCTCTAAAGCAAATTTTTACAGGAATAAGGTTTTACTACATAAATTTAATACAAAACATAAGAAGTATATTTCTCTAGTAACAATGTATATACTAGCAATTTTGTCAGGCTGAGAATAAACAGTGCCTTTTAGGACATCCAACTCAGGACTTAGGAGAAATATAGAATTGTAATTCTTCCTATGCTATTTAGGCCTTAAGAGAAAATGAGTAAGAATAGCTTGAAAGCTCTGGAAAACCATGCTCACTTCAGTTTCAGATAGTTTACTGTTATTACTAAAGATGTTTAAGTTAAATTAGGGGTGGGGATCTTTCTTGATCCATTGTTTACCAATTCACATTCAATGCCTAATATTTCCTGGCACATGGTATACTTAATAAATATTTGATGTATCAGAGAAAGAGAAAATAACTGCATAGTTTAGATATAGAGAAGTATTACCAATGCATTCATTCAAAGGAAGAAACTTCATAAAGAATGTGACTAATGGGGGAAGCCGGGATGGCTCAGTGGGTTAAGCGCTCACTTTGCAGCGCTGGGGACCGGGGATCGAATCCTGGCCCCGGCTCATGCGGAACCATATGCTGAACTGGGAGCTCCCCCAGTTCAGTTCTCTCTCTGTCTCTGTATCTCTCTCCCTATCAAAAATAAATAAATAAATAAATAAATATATATTTTCAAAAAAAAGAATGAGACTAATGGATTTAAATACATTTTTTAAAAAACAATAGCAAAAGCTACTTAAAAGTAACATGTTAAAAATGGCTTAATAGCTACACATAATAAGTATGTATATGAATCAACAATAGGGGGGAAGCTGGGATGGCTCAGTGGGTATAGTGCTCGCTTTGCAACCCTGGGGACCGAGGATCAAATCCTGGCCCCAGCCCCTGTGGACCCATATGCTGAACTGGGGAGTGCCCCCAGTTTGGTTTTCACTGGAGTGAGACCCTGGCCTAGTTCCTGCCCTGTGCAGCCCTGCACCCGCCTGTGGAATGAAACTATGTGGAAAAACCAACGATGTGCAACTATGGAGAATGCTCTGGGGCCTCCCCGCTTCTCTCTGTCTCTGTATCTCTCTCTCTCTCTCTGTCAAAAATAAAAATAAATCTTAACAATAGTAAAAAACTGAACAGGCAATTTAACCACAGAAGAAACATAAGTGGTCAAGCACGAAATCAAAATTCAATTTGCCAGACATACAAATAAATAATTCAAACAGAAACAAAAACGGCTTTCACGTTTCACTTTCTCATTGGTAGAGATTTTAATAAGATAGCAGCAGTTCTCAAAGTATGGTCCAGGTTCTTCAGATGGTTCCTGAGACTCCTTTAGAGGATCCATAACATCAAATTTTGTTTTTAAAATATTAATACATTGTCTTTTCCACTCTGATTCTGAATGTACAATGGAGTTATGCAGAGGCAAATGGTATCAGAACATATTGAACACAGAATCAAATGTGAGAATTATGCTGCCTTCTCATAAGTTGACATTAAGATAAGGTGACCAGATTTTAACATTGGTAAAGTGGGACACCATTGACCGGGGGGGAGAGGGTTCTTGATTAAAAATTTGGTCTTATCTGCCGCTGTTCCCTAGCTTGTCATGCATTCTTTCCAAAAATCGGGACTTTTTTAAAATGCCGTGGGACACGGGACAAATTGTTAAAAATCGGGACTGTCCCGCCAAAAGCGGGATGTCTGGTCACTTTACATTAAGAGAATTGCAAAAATGTGAAACAATGTCATTCTCACTATTCTGAGAAAGAAATATAGTTATTTTATAGTTAATTTTCAAATTATATTTATTAAAGGTATATGTTCTAATATTATTGTTAAATGTATGGTATTATTGCAAATATAGTTAAAATGTCACTTTAAAATAACTTCATATAAACTCATGTTTTAATTTCTAATACAGGGGAAGCTGGGATGGCTCAGTGGGTTTGGCGCTCACTTTGCAGCCCCGGGGACCGAGGATCAAATCCCAGACCCGGCCCGTGCTGACCCACATGCTGAACTGGGGAGTGCCCCCAGTTCAGTTCTCACTGGGGTGAGACCCCAACCCAGTTCCTGCCCTGTGCAGCCCCGCCCACCTGTGGAGTGAAACTATGTGGAAAACCCGATGATGTGCACCTATGGAGACTGTTCTGGGCCCTCCCCCTTCTCTCTGTCTCTAACTGTATCTCTCTCTCTCTCTCTGTCAAAAACAATAAATAAATCTAAAAAAAAAATAATAATTTCTAATACACTGAATCTTGACAGCTATAACTGACACGAGCAAAAGCTCTTTGACATCTTCAATCATTATTGAGTATAAAGGTTCCTGACGCTGGCAGGCCCCGGCCAGCTTTCCCCCACTCCTCCCCGCGCCGTCAGGGGCCGGCAGCCAACCCCCTTGGTTGGTTTGGTTGGTCATATGCGTGGCGGGGTTCGGCGCCAAGGCGCGTGGGCGGCCTTGGGACACTGGTCCCCCGATGGTTGGCCCCATCTCTTTCCCACCCTCTCCAGGTACCTAGCGGACACGGAGGTTTAAAAACCCCAAGGGTTGTCTGCCTGTCTGCCTCGGGTCGGGGGTGGGCAGGCCCGCGGGGAGTCGGGCCGGGCCTGGCCCTTCTCCCCCAGAGCCCGCGCCTGGCTCTTCCCCGGGGTTTTTGCCCGCAGCGCCGCGTCTGTCCCGCACCACATGGGGACCCCCCGGTGGCCATGCCGGGAGGGGGGGGGGGGAGCTGGGCCTGTGCGCACGCGGGTGGGCGCTGTCATGCGCGCTCCCCGAGGGGGGAGCTGTGGCAGGGAACCCCCTGGGCGCCTGTGGGGTTGTAAAAAAAAACGAAGAAGAAAAAAAAAAAGGTTCCTGAAACCAGAAAGTTTAGAGATAGTAATTACAGAAGCAAGAGCTGAGAAATAAAAGGGAAGAGGTTATCATAACCTAGAAGCTATAGGAATAACCTGGCACTCAGTCTTCTAGGGAGGAGATAGTGTTCAACTACTGCTGGTACTGAAATCCTTATTACTGAAAGTCACTCGTTTACATAAGAAATAATATTTGTGTTCTGTGTTGAACTAAAGTGATCACATCTAAGAGAACATCTCTTCCATCTTAAATATGGTTCTAAAAATAAATAAAACTAATTTGACCTCAATCATGTTAATGTTCTACACTTCGCCCTCCTCTAATCCTACCTGCCGCTTTTAAAATGGCTTTGCCACTAAAACACCTCCTATCTCAGATGTACTGCTAGGTAACTCTCAGAAAGACTAAGTGTTCATAGAAATTTAGACAGGAATTTAAAAAAAAGAAAAAACCATGGCAAATGAGATGTATGGGCTAAGCATTCCCTTTGATTATAGGTGTGTTTCTTCTAATCTTTCTCACTGATGCCTTAAGCATCCTTAAGTGAACTTACTACCGTATTTTCCGGCGTATAAGATGACCGGGCGTATAAGACGACCCCCTAATTTTACAGTTAAAATATAGGTTTAGGCCTATATTCGCTGTATAAGACTACCCCCCTGTAGTCTTATACAGCGAATATAGGCCTAAACCTATGTTTTAACTATAAAATTAGGGTAGTCTTATACAGCGAATATAGGCCTAAACCTATGTTTTAACTGTAAAATTAGGGGGTCGTCTTATACGCCCGGTCGTCTTATATGCCAGAAAATATGGTATTTAGTATTTTTAAGATAATTTTATTTACTAATCTTTTTAGATTTATTGTTTTGAGAGGTAAGAGGTTAAGAGAGTGAGCAAGAGAGAGAGGGTAGAGGGGAGGGCCCAGAGCAGTCTCCATAGTTGTACATCATTAGTTGTGACATGGTTTCATTCCACACAGGTGGATGTGGGGCAGCACGGGGCGGGAACCCAACTGTGGCCGCCTGCTTGGGAGGTGAGAATCTCTACTGTACCATCCCGGCACTTACCAGTGTGCTGCAGTTCAGCATATGGGGTTTGACAGGCCAGGGACAGAAACTGAATCCCAGACCTCACAACTGCAAGTCAAGGACTCAACTGCTGAACTATCCCAGCATCCCTAATATTTAGTTTTTAAGATAAAGGTATTTGTCATGCTTTGAAACACTCGAGAACAAGGTTTGAAACTGATTTCTCTGTGTGTCCCCCCCTCACTCCCCCCCCTCGCCGGGCCCTGCCCCACTGTCCCTCTAAATATTGCTGCTTTAGGTCAGTAACAGATCCAAGAGATGGAAAGAGAGTAGCACTCAAAATGATACCCAATGTCTTCCAGAAGATGGCGTCTTGCAAAAGGGACTTATGGGTTATGGGAATTGAAGATGTTGTGTTTTTTTTTTAAATGTAATGTTGGGGAAGCCCGGATGGCTCAGTGGGTTAAGCGTTCACTTTGCAATGCCGGGGACCGGGGGTCAAGTCCTGGCCCCAGCGGAACCATGTGCTGAACTGGGGAGCTCCCCCAGTTCAGTTCTCTCTTTGTGTCTGTATCTCTCTCTCTCTCTGTCAAAAAATTAATAAAATAAATAAAACTTTAAAATGTAATGTAAGTGAAGCTGGTGTTTGGGATAAACTATACCCTAAGAATACTTAATTGTATTAGTAAAGAATAATAAAAAAAAAGTTAGAAAAGGAACATGTTTAAGTTATTATTTGGAAACCTGAACAAATTAGATCCTTTTTGTGAACACTAAACAAGTTTAAAAGAATTCTAAGATTTACTGATTGACAGATAAATATTAATTGATATAAAGCAAATGTTAAGATTTATTTGATGAACAATACTAATATTAAACATAAAAACAGAGTGTAATATGTAGTCTGGGTGCCTTAAGAACCACTAACTTATATTACCCAGTACAGGCCAAAGTATAAGTATGTTTGAATCAAACATTTTCATTCCTGGGATTTTATTATTAGCACCTAATCATGATTTAAGCAATAATAAAGCCTCAAAATTGTTCAATGTAATTATAATAGGGAAATACTGGAAACAATATAAATATCTAAAAATAAAGAACTGGTTATGAAGAATATTTTACCTTAGCCCAAGAGAATACTATGCTGTCATGAAAAAAAAGGGGAAAATCCTGGCTTAAATTTTTAAAAAGTTGACATGCACATGAAAAAAGTGGGTTATAAAATATGTGTACATTATGCCTCTATTCATATATATTTTTAAAAGATTTTATTGTTTTTGACAGAGACAGAGAGAGGGAAGGTTCCAGAGCAGTCTCCACAGTTGTATGTTATCAGTGTCAACATGATTTCATTCCACACAGGTGGGCAGGGCTGCACAGGGCAGGAACTGGGCTGGGAATCTCCCACATGGGAGCCATGCCACCTGAGCCAGGGACCGAACCAGGGGGGCTGAGAACCGAACTGGGGGACTCCCACATGGGAAACACACCTCAGTTCAGCATATGGGTCCACATGGGCCAGGACCGGGATTAGATTCTTGGTCCCCAGGGCTGCAAAGCGAGCACTTATCCCACTGAGCCATCCTGGCTTCCCCTATTAATATATTTTTTTAAAGATTTATTTTATTGTTTTTGAGAGAGACAGACAGACAGAGACAGAGAAGTGGGAGGGCCCAGAGCAGTCTCTGTAGTTGTATCACATCAGTTTTTTCAACATGGTTTTATTCCACACTGGTGGGTGGGGGCCACACAGGGCAGGGACTGGGTTGGGGGCCTCCCGCATGGGTAGCACAGCCCAGTTCAGCATATGGGTCTACACAGGCCAGGGCCGGGATTTGATCCTCAGTCCCCGGGGTTGCAAAGCAAGTGCTTAACCCGCTGAGCCATCCTAGCTTCCCCACTATTCATATTTTTGAAGTTGTATCTTAAAACTGGTATACAAATACTCACAGCAACAGTATTCATGATATTCCTAAAGCAAAAACAACAAATGTCCAGCAATTGATGAATGAACAAAATGTGGTATATCCATATAATAAATTATTCAGCCATAAAAAGGAATAAAGTACTGGTAAATACAATAACATGCATGAACATTGAAAACATCATGCTAAGTGAAAATAGCCAGACACTAAAGACCACATACACATATTATATGGTTCCATTTATATGAAATCTCCATAATAAGCAAATCTAGAGACAGAAAGTATATTAGTGGTTGCCTGAGATAGAGGAGGGGTTGGGGGTGGGGAAATAGGCAATGACTGCTAATGGGTTTGTGGTTTCTTGAAGGGGTGATGGAAATGTTCTAAAATTGATTGTGGTGATGTGAATATTTAAATTGTACCATTTGAAAATATGTCAGTTATATCAATAGAACTAAACATATATGTTTGCCTTTTTTCTCCTTTCTTGTAGCCTCTAAAGTTGCTATAATACACACACTAAAATGTTTACAATCTACCAAATCTTTTACTCAGGATACTTTTATCATGTAGCCAAATGTTCTATTTTGTTTTAAATAGAAGCATTTACTTACAATATTAAACTATTTCCTCACATATTTAATATACATAGGATTTAACCACATAATTCTTAATGCCAAGGCCATGATTAAATATTGGAATAACCAAAAACTTAATTTAATGCATTTCTTTTCTAGACCTAGGAAAAGTGAGAATTAAAACTACATTAAATAAATCTGGATTGCTTTGAATGGAGTCACATACTTAGAATAGCTGAGGTTTTTAGAAAGGATGAACCACTTATCATGCTACTAAAAATGAAAAGATATTACCTCATTTCCATTCTCCAGCGTTCTTCTTCTTCTCGTCTTCGCCAATACTCCTCTTTTTGCATTTGTTTCCTCATTTTCTCTTCTTGAATCTTTCTTGCTCGAATACTGGGCTTTACTTCCACTTGCAAATCTGGATTGACTTTTTTCTGTTTATGTAGACAAGATATTTAAAAAACTAGTATCCCCACCAACAATCTTACACATTTTTAAAATCATACAATCCCACATATTCTTTCATCATAAAGGGTTTTAGTGCAAATTCCCTGTTATATAAGAGTAAAATTAGTATATATGCGAATCAGAGGAAAAATTTCAGATACATTAATAAACATTCGTTTTTCCCCGCCCACACCCAAAATTCTTAATTGACCAAGTTTAAAATTACATATTTAGTACATTAAAAGTACATAACTTAAGGCTGGCCAATAGAAGAGATCCTCAGTGGACTAATGGATATTTAATTTTCCTTCATTTTTTTTTTTTTTTTAACTAGATAATTCTAAATGTCTGAGTGTAGGGTTAAAGTTTCTTTTCATAGCAAAGAATTGCCTTTTAACAGATGATTTTAATTTTTACGGCCTTTGTGTTTATAAGAGAAAACACGAATCTAATCAACAGCTTTACACACAATATTTAGATTTAACACCTGAAGTGTTTTCAATGAAGAATTCCTCATCTCAAAATTCATTTTAGTGGGAATTCTATCACAATCAAGTAGGTGGATGGAGACCTGACACCTCTTTAGATAATTATTTGATCCAGTCAATGTTACAGTTTTGTTTTGCCAGTCACTGAAAATAATGAAATATTCGGTTATATTCTTCTTACCTAACCAGTAAAAACCAAATACCTGAACCTAAGTGAGACACGACATGCTAATCTTAAGAGTGGGAGTTCATGGACTCAATGAGTTATGTTTAGGTGTTTTGTTTTGCATCTAGAATGTTGTTTAAAAAAAAAAAAAGTAGTTGAAATATTTAACTCACTTTATATTGAAGTCTGTGTCTCCGCCCTTTTAAGTGCATCTCCTTAGCATTGGGATCATTAAAGCTGCACTCACATAGTTTACAATGGAATCGGATTACTTTTCCTTCATCATTTCGTACCTTGGTGTGGGGAAAAAAAAATTGAAGAACTGCAACAGGAATGTTACAGATGAAGACTTCATACATATACCCTCCCAAATTCTGATAAAGAAATGTGAAAAATGAAATTTTGAAGTAAGAGGAAAAGGACAATGTCTATACTGTACACAATGGAATACTACTCAGCGATAAGAAATGATGAAACACAGTCATTTGTGACAACATGAATGGACCTAGAGACCATCTTATCAAGCGAAATAAGTCAGACTGAAAGAATCAGGAAACATATGACCTCACTTATAGGTGGAATACAAAACTGAAAGTAACAAAGACACAGAGACCTATGGATACACTCAATAGCTGGATGATTGCCTGAGGAAAGGGGAGGAGGGGGGAGGGAGTGTGGGAGGGGAGGTGGGAGAGGACACCAGCATTATGGACACACTCAATGGTTTGGTGGTTACCTGGAGAGGGGGAGGAGGGGGGAGGGAGA
>PVKE010019179.1:10506-28863 GCA_004027555.1 Craseonycteris thonglongyai | reverse complement strand
CGCTGGGTCCCGGTCCAGCCAGCCCCCCGCCCCGTCCCTCCTGACCCGCGGGCTCACCCTCCTCGCCCTGGACCCTCCGTGACCCGCTTCCCCGAGTCCCTCCCTGAGGACGAGAACGAGGTCCGGACACGCGCGCGGTCCAGGCCGGCACCACGGGCTGCCTGTGCGCCTCCCGCGTCTCAGCCGCAGCCGCCCGGCCGGCGGTACCGCCCCAACTTGGTGGCCGAGAACATGGAGGCCCGGGAACGTGTAAGCTGCCGTCCCCAAGGCCAGCCAGGTGGCCAGTGGTGGCACAGCCTGGGCACCCAGACCGGAGGGACCAGGGGGAGAGGCCTGGGGCATCCGCAGGGAGCCCTGGGACACCCCGTGCTCCAGCCGGCGGGTCCTGCCCAGGCCTCACCTGGGGTTGACCTGGCTGACGGGGATGTTGAGCCGGGCGGCAATGTCTTCCACGGTCTCGTTGCCCTCGGAGATGATGCCCACACCCTTGGCGATGGCCTTGGCTGTGATAGGGTGGTCCCCGGTCACCATGATCACCTGGCAGGCAGAAGGGCAGAGGGGCGAGTTCAGCAGGGTTCCGATTCCCCAGCATCTCCGTTCCTTTCCCAGAGCTAGGAAAAGCCAGGCCTCTAGGTGACGCGGCTGATGGAGCCCGGCCCTGGTCCCCTGCCTGGACTATCGCCGTAGCCTCTTGCCTGTCTCCCCGACTCTTCTCCGAACCCCCCAGGTACTCGCCTAAAAGCCCGCTGTGCCCCCGGGTCAGATGCCGTGCCATCCGTAAAGCATCGCCCAACCCCCCGAGGTGGAATGAACTGCTCCCCACGGAGGGACCCTGCCCAGGCCTCCAAGACAGTTCTGATGGTGTCAGGGGGCCGCCTGGTGAGCAGAGGTGGGGGTGTGTGCTCCCCAGGGAAGCAGGCCACGCCTCCTGTGCCCGATCCACTCCTTAAAAGCCACTTGATTTGGGGCAAGCGAGTCGCCCACTCCGAGTCTCAGCTCGTTTTATTTTTAAATGAGGGTGGTGACGCCTCCCGTAGACCCAGTGCTGTGCGGTTCAGACATGACAGACGTAGAGGAGCCGTCTCATGTGACGGTTCAGAAATGACAGGCGGCCTGAGTTCAAACCCTGGCCCTTCCACAGACAAGCTGTGTGGTCTCGGGTATCACGTTGCTTTGTGCCTCAGTTTCCCTCTCTGTGAAAGAGGGGCCAGGCCAGCTGCTTACCCTCAGAGCAGTTAGAAGGTCATCGTGAGAGGACACAGGGTCAGCGCCAGCTAACAGGAGGGCCCGAGTCCCGCAAAGGGTCACCGGCCACTGGCCGTGGTTAGTATTAGTGTGACGTGACCCATAGTGGGTGCTCAGCTGCCCCATTATAGTGATTGGGCTGCAGTTCCTTGTAAAGACGCTTGTCTCCCCCGGGAGACCACGAGCCAGGCTGCGTGTCCCTCAGGAGACGGGAGGAGCTGAGCTTCTGTGGCAACAGGTGGAGTGGAACCTGTGTCCTAACAGGTGGAGTGGAACTTAAGGTGGTAACAGGTGTGATGTTGAAAAAAGGTACCAAGTGACAGGCACGGAGCAGCCGCATTGGGGGGAGGGGTGAAGAGCAAGCTCCCTGAGTGTGTTACACGGAGAACAAGGCAGCCGGGAAGCGGGGAAGCGGTTGCAGTTGGACAAGAGCCCCTGGGCTGCTGGGTGGGGACCAGGCGTAGGGGGTCTCTGGGGAGAGTGAGTGGGTGGGTGTAGCGAGAGCCGGACAACCCATCTCAAGCGGCTAGAGTGGGGGTGCTGGTTGGGAGGCGGGGGGAGAACCACGGCTCTCAGGCTGGACATCAGGGACGGAGGGGACATGCATGGGGGGTGGGCACCCCTAGCACCAGGGCCGTGGGGAGCGCTCCTGGGCTGTGGCTGACCCTTCCCTGCAGGTGATAGTTTGTCGTCAGGGTCAGTGGGGAGGAGACCACGCGGGGCCTGGCGTCACCCCCACCCTGGCCAGGCGGCCGCCCCGCAGCACACAGAAGGAAGGGGTGTGGGGGGTGCAGGCGAGGCCGCACCTTGATGCCCGCGCTCCTGCACTTGCCCACGGCGTCTGGCACGGCGGCCCGGGGTGGGTCGATCATGGACATGAGACCCACGAAGCACAGCCGCTCCGTCGGGAAGTTCAGCTCGTCCGTGTCGAACTTGAAGCCGCGAGGGAACTTCCCGGACGGCAGGTTCAGTTGACAGAACCCTGATGCGGGGCAGAGGGCCGGCGTGAGAACCGAGAGGCTGCGGCTGGATGCTCCCACCCCCAGGTGCCCGGCCCCGGGGCCCCTCACCCAGCACACGCTCGCCCAGCCCCCCAGTCCCCCGCCTGGCCCCGGGGCCCCTCACCCAGCATGCACTCACCCAGCCCCCTAGCCCCCTGCCCAGCCCCGGGACCCCTCACCCAGCACATGCTCGCCCAGCCCCCTGGCCCCCCAGCCCCCCAACCCCCAACCCCTAGCCCCCCGCCTGGCCCCGGGGCCCCTCACCCAGCACATGCTCACCCAGCCCCCCAGCCTCCAGCCCCAGACCCGGCCCCGAGGGCCCTCACCCAGCACGCGCTCGCCCAGCCCCCCAGCCCCCCGGCCCTGGGGCCCCTCACCCAGCACGCGCTCGCCCAGGCCACCCAGCTCCATGTAGGCGTTCTGGAAAGCATCCTGCATCTCCTTGTCCAGTGGCAGCTCCTTGCCCTGCACCAGGATGGACGCGCACCGGTCCAGGATGCGCTCTGGGGCCCCCTTCATCACCAGCACGTGGCTCTGGGGACTGTCCTCCCGCTCGTGGATGGACAGCTGCACGGAAGACCCCGGTTACTGGGGGAGGGGGCCCTGGTCTCGGAAGCTCCCTCCCTGAACCGGCCGGTCAGCCTGGTCAGCGTGGGGACCCTGGAGCTGGGTCACCTTCCCACATGACGGTCATTGACCCAACACGGGCTCCTGAGATGGGTCAGGACGGCCCCTTGGGGGACGCTGGATGGCTTGTGTCCCCCCCACCCCCCGGCCCGGGCTGGCCTCAGGGGTCCGTGCTGCCTGCAGCCCACACAGGGTGAAGCCGACGCAGTGTCCTTGGCATTTAACAGACACCGCGGGGTGGGGGGCACGCACCCCAAGGAAGTTTCAGAAGTCATTGCAGCCGAATGTGGGGGAAGGTTGGGGGGTTGGGGGCCGGGGGACTCCGGGTGACACATGGTCGTGAAGGGTGGAGGTGCGGGAGCTAAGGGGGCGGCCCCCAGATGAGCCGCCACCCAGGCTGCCGGGGGGCCTCCGGCAGGGCTGGGGCAGGAATGGGGTGCCCAGATGCGCCCCCTGCCGTCCTGACAACACCCTCAGGGCTGACACACCCCTCACGCCCGCCCCTCCTGGCCCGGCCCCCCGCCCCAGCCGGACCTGGTACTTGTTGGTGGAGTTGAAAGGGATCTCAGCCACTTTGGGGTTCCTGTCTCTCATTTTCCTCACGGATCCACAGGACAGCTCGATGCACTTGAGCAGGGCTGACTCGGACGCATCCCCAGCTGTGTCCCTCTGCCGGAGAGAGCTCCGCGTCACCAGGGGCGGGCGGGGGGCCTCCCAGGGCGTCCATGGGCTGCGGGCACGGCTGCCCCCTGTCCCCACGTACCTTGGACACGGAGATGTTCTCCTGCCCGCCCTTGAAGACAGCTCGGTTGCAGAGCCCGGCGATGCGGGACAGGGCCGTCCACGTGGGCGACCGCTTGTCAAATGTGGCGCCTGGGAGCAGACGGGCTCCTCAGAGCCCCCGCGTCCAGCCCCCGCCTGCCCGCCGGGGTCCCGGCATCTTCCGCCGCTCCCACCACCCTCCCGGTCACCCGGGTACCAGACTGGTCCTCAGTGGTGTCGGCCTCGTGGATCTGGTTGTCGAACCACATGTGGGCGACCGTCATGCGGTTCTGGGTGAGGGTGCCAGTCTTGTCGGAGCAGATGGTGGATGTGGAGCCCAGCGTCTCCACCGCCTCCAGGTTCTTCACCAGGCAGTTCTTCCTGGCCATGCGTTTGGCCGTCAGCGTCAGGCAGACCTGCGGGGAGAGGGCAGGTGAGGCGACAGGGCCCCAGGGCACCCACCCCCATGGCACCCCACACGGGGACCCAGGTGACAGCGTCTGTGGGTGGAACACCCCGTCGGGAGCGGGAGACGTTGGTGAGATCGAGCCGAGCTGGGTATGGGGGTGACAGTCCCCCACACGGAGAGCAGAGAGCTGAGGCCTGAGACCCAGCGTCGCTGGGGACAGAGGAGGGGACACGCAGGGTGGTGACATGTCACGGGTCAGCGGAGGAGAGGGTGGCGGGCAGGTGACTGACAGGATCCGTTTCAGGAGCAGAGTGAGGGGCGGGAGCTGAGAGGAGGTCCCAGGACCGACGTGTCTGTCACTGGTGGCCAGTGAGAGCGACTGCGGCCACGCTGGCCCAGACACGCTCCGGGGGGGCCGGTGCTCGCACATCGGGGGGCAAAGAGGTGACCCTCACAAGCGGCTCTGGGGGAGGCTCCCCCCGCCTGAGGTTCTTCAGACTCAAACCCTGAGCCGCGTGGTCAGGAACCTCTTTCCATCTCACTTTCTGAGCTGTGTAGTTATTTATTTTTAAGATTTACTTTATTGTTTTTGACAAACAGAGAGAGACAAAGAGACACAGAGACAGAGAGATACAGAGACAGAGAGACACAGAGAGAAGGGGGCGGGCCCAGAGCTGTCTCCATAGTTGTACATGGTTTTGTTCCACACAGGTGGGCAGGGGGCACGCAGTGTGGGAACTGAACTGGGGGCCTCCTGCATGGGAAGTGCACCCCGGTTCAGCACATGGGTCCACACGGGCTAGGGCCGGGATTCAATCCTCAGTCCCTGGGGCTGCAAAGCCAGTGCTTAACCCGCTGAGCCCTCCCGGCTTCCCCCCCGGCCGTGCATTTAAATGGGACCCTGACACGTGGTCTTAGGGGCCGGCGGTGACGGAGCTGCCGGGTGGAGGAACGGGAAGCATGACCCTCCCCAGGGGCCGTTCCGCCCTGCGACTCACGGTGACGGTGGCCAGCAGCCCCTCGGGCACGTTGGCCACGATGATGCCGATGAGGAAGATGACGGCCTCCAGCCAGCTGTAGCCCAGGATGAGCGACAGCACGAAGAAAGAGACGCCCAGGAAGACCGCGACGCCCGTGATGAGCTGGATGAAGTGCTCAATCTCCATGGCGATGGGTGTGCGCCCCACCTCCAGGCCCGAGGCCAGCGTGGCGATGCGGCCCATGACCGTCCGGTCCCCTGTGGCGATGACGATGCCCCTGGCCGTGCCTGCAACACCGGAGGGGACGGCGAGCTGGGTGCCGGGCACCCCAGGAATCGCAAGTCCCGTCCGACTCCCTGAGAGAGGAGAAGCCACGGAGCCCCCGGCCCCCGGCTCGAACCCCGGCCTCGCTGGCCGACCCTGGCTCCCGGCCGCAGGACGCTCGCCTGGCATTTCTAACACGTGGGGGACACAAAGAGCAAACTTGGGGATCTAAGCACGTGGACAGTTTAGGAAAGCTGACATGTAGTGATGGTGACAGGGAGGTGGACGTGCTGAGCAGGGGAAAGGCCCAGACACGTGTGAGGCGTTAAGAGAAATGACAGGCGGGAGGCCAGGGTGTGTGGGGACCACCTTCTGAGGCTGTGGCACAGCCCTGTGCCCACCAGCGGCTGGCCCTGTTCCCTCCTGGGTAGGCCCATGACCAACGGAGGGACAGGCCGCTGTGCTGCCTCCTGCCCCTGAGCGGTGGCCCCTCTGACTGGCTCCAGTCACCTCTGAAGCCCAGCACAGGAGTGGGGTCCATAGGCAGCCAGGTGAGGGCAGCCCTACAGTCCCCGATGGAGGCCCCGGGTCCACCGGCCTGCACGGCCCTCCCCCAGCCCCCCCGGAAGGAGCAGCAGCCCCCAGACGGGAGGATCGGAGGTGCCAGTCATGCCAGAGACACCAGGAGTTAAGGCTCCCTGGGGCGTGTGTGTGTGTGTGAGTGTGTGATGCATGTGCGAGTGTGTGATGCATGTGTTATGTGTGTGATGCATGTGTGAGTGTGTGGGACCATGTTTCACGTGTCACGTGCATATATGTGCATGATATGTCATGACTGATGTGTATCGTGCATGTGTGGACATGCGCCATGTGAGTGCATGTGTCACATGTGACAGATGTATCCCATGTGCATGTTGTATGTATGTCATGTGTGTAATTTGTGAGTGTGTTTGTGTCATGTGAGTGAGTGTATGTGTGTGATGTGTGACTGTTGTGTAATGTGTGTGATGCGTCATGTGTGAGTGTATGTGATTGTGTCGCGTGTGATGTCATGTGTGGTGTATGTATGAGTGATGTGTTGTCGAGTGAGTGTGTGTCGTGTGTGAGTGAGTGTGTGTGTAAGGGGGTTTTGGCTTCACACCCAAAGCCTTGGGGACCCGCTCGGCGGGCAGTGGGCAGCGATCTCCCTGGGGCGCTGTTCTGCGTCTGTGATTTCTGTCACATTTAGGGCTCCCGGCCCCTGCACCCCGGCCTCCTGCCCTGTAGCAGAGCTTCTGACAAGGAAGTTACTGCCTGAGGGTCCAGGATTCCGCTCCTCCCGCCCCGCACCTTCCACACAGTTGGTGGAGAAGAAGCAGATGTTGCGCGTCTCCAGGGGGTTCTCATGTGTGAACTCGGGGGAGCGCGTCTGAGGCTCCGACTCGCCCGTGAGGGAGGAGTTGTCCACCTGGCGGGAGGAGCGTCGTCAGCACATTGGCAGATGCTGGGGCACACACAGCTGTCCCCTGTCCCCATCGCGCCCTGTCTCCATGACCCGAGGGACAGAGTCACCCTTATCCTCATTGGGTATTTATAGCAGCGCCCAGCGGCCCACCCGGCGCCGGTAGGGAAGCCTGGCGCCTCCCGAGTTCCACGTGACCTCGGGCGGCTTACTTAACCCAGAGCCTTCGTGCACGCGTCTGTGCAGTGGGGACTTTCGCCAGAATCCCTGCCCCACACTACAGCGGGCGTGCCACCAGCACGGTGACAGCAGCACCAGCTCGGGGCGCATGTGGCATAACCTGTGCGGCCACACGCAGCCGCCTGCGCGGCTAGAGCTCCCCACGAAGTGGATCACAGGGCACGTGTGATGGATAGAAACCGCCTGGCGCTCACCGGTGCTCGGTTCCAGGCGGCCACAAAGCGGGTACCTAAGAGCCACCCAGGGCACAGTGACACACGGGTCCCAGGGGCCAGGGCGCCCACAGGAGACACAGCCGCAGGGCGGCTCGGGCAGGGCTGGTGGCGGGACCTGCGTCTCCCATCCCCAGACCTGTGGCCGCCCGGCTCAGCTCTCCACAGCTGCACCCTGGGCCCCACCGGCCTCTTCCTGCCCTGTGGGTGGGGGGCCCGCCTGCCTCTTCCCACCCCGTGGGTGGGGGTCCCGCTGCAGGCTGCTCACCTTGCAGCCGTGGGACGAGATGATGCGAAGGTCGGCGGGCACGCGGTCGCCGCCCTTCACCTCTACCAGGTCGCCCACCACCACCTCCTCCGCGTTGATCTGCATCTTCTCCCCCTCCCGCACCACGAGTGCTTGCTGGGGGGTGGGGGGCACATGTGGCGCATGAAGGGCTCCTCTCTGCACCTGTGGCCGCCCACCCCTCCTCCAGCCCTGCAGCCTTAGCAACCAGACAGGGTCCCGCGGGGAGAGTACAGGGGCACCTGTCTGCCCGTCTCCACCTCAGGGTGCGAGAGGGGCAGGGGAGGGGCTGGACTCCCAGAAGCCCCCTGCCTCATCTGGACCCCAGCCAGGACCCCTCAGAAACCCCAGGACCCCCCAGAGCCCAGCCCAGCTGCCCACCTGCGGCACCATGTTCTTGAAGGAGTCCATGATCTTGGAACTCTTGGCCTCTTGGTAGTAGGAGAAGCAGCCGGTGACGATGACCACGGCCGCCAGCACCACGCCCAGGTACAGCTGTGGGGGGGGGGGACACGGCGTCTGAGGGCGGGTCTGAGGGGCCTGCCCGTCCCCCCCACCCTGGGGGCCGCGGCCACTTGGGACAAGCATTAAACACTGTTGTGTGACTGGGAGGGAGAGTGGTGGGGGGGTGGTATCCTCTGTAACCCGCCCCCCATCTTCTAGTCCTCAGTGTGGGGAGTGTCTCAGGGGCCCTCCAGGACTAGGGCTTCCCTGAGGGGTGAGGACCGAGGGGTGCAGACAAGTCCATTTCAGTGGGAAGGAGCAGGGAGGGGCCTTCACATGACTGTGATTGTGTGTGCGCATTGTGGGTGCACTGCACACGTGTGTGCACACCCAGATGCATGTGTGTGCATGTGCTCATGTGTGTGCACATGCTCATGTGTGTGCACCTGCATGTGTGAATCGTGCGTGCAGTGTGGGTGCACTGCACATGTGTGTGCGCACACCCAGATGCACGTGTGAATCTTGTGCGCGTGTGTTCACACTGCACACGTGTGTGTGCCCAGATGCATGTGTGTGCATGTGCTCGTGTGTGCGCACATGCATGTGTGAATCATGTGCACGTGTGTGTGCGCGCACATGTTGGGGTGTTTATAGACATGTGCACAGCCTCGCCCCTTTTCAGTCTAAAGAGCTGTGACAGAGGCTCTTGTCCCTGCCCCCATATCCTGGAGGCTGTGGGCGGTGCCGGGGGCGGTGCTGTGGGCGGTGCTGTGGGCGGTGCCGGGGGCGGAGCTCAGGCATCCAGCTAACGTTGTCGTTGGATGGCTCGTCGTCCATGGCGGTCTGGATGCCGTAGGCCAGGAAGCAGAGAAGGGCCCCGATCCACAGCAGGATGGAGAAGCCTCCGAAGAGCTGGCGGCAGAACTTGACCCACTCGGGGGTGGTCGGGGGCGGGGTGAGGGCGTTGGGCCCGTCCCGGGCCAGGATGTCCTGTGCCCGCTGGTTGGTGAGGCCCTGAGGGAGGTGCACACGTGTGTGGGGCGCACCCAGGGCCCGGCCACTCCTGGTGGGAGGAGGGGAGAAGCCCACCCGGCTGGGGGGGTCGCACGAAAGAGGGGCGTTGGCAGTGGGTGTGGGGGACCCAGAAGGCTGAGGGGGGGGTTTGAGTGTGGCCCCTGCTCTGGTCCTCATTGGACTGGGACGTGCGTTGGGGACACAGTCATGGCTTCTAGAGGCTGCCCGGCCCAGACTCCCTGACAACATCTCAGTGGGCTGCTCCCCTCGCACCAGGGGTTCAGGAAGCGTCCTAGTTATCGATGCCCCATGTCACACAGTGTTGGCGGTCACCAGTCACCTTCCCCAGCACCCTCCTGACTGGCTCCGCATGTGCGTCCCACCGTGCGCTGTGCTTCATGGCACTGGGATCGGCTCCCATCCCTCTCTGCCCCGGGACCTTTGAGCTTTGGGGGGACTTCTTTATCTTTCTGTCGTCCACGCACATGTTTACTAAACGTGCACTGAGCACCTACCGCATGCCTGGCTGCACTGTCAGCTCTGGGGACCCACAGGTGACCACGACCGGCAAAGCCCCTGCCCTGTGGAGCTTAGGGCCTGGGATCGGCGGTGACCCAACCAACTGGCAATCTGACAGTGTCGTAAGGGAGCTAACGTGATGGGGTGGGGTGGGGGGCCGGGGAGGACCCCAGCTGATGGTCACGGCACCCCACTCCTGCTGAGGGACTTGGTTTCTCCAGGGGTTGCATTTGCAACCTGCCTCCTACGGCCCTGACCCTGGGAGGCTGCTCTCCGCGTCTCCTTGTCTAAGGAGGGCCCACAGCCCCCATCTCTCAGGGTTGCTGTAAAGATCAGAGAAATTCGGGGCAGCTGCCTCACATGCTTCATACCCAGCAGCCCCCATGCTCTGCGTCTGCCAGTCCCGGGAGGGGCCAGGGGCGTCACTGCAGCTGCCTGGGGTGCCGGGGACACAGGCTAGGGAGCAAGAGGTGGTCGACGAGCCCCTGGTCCCCAGGCCTCAGTGTCCCCGTCTGCACAGAGGGCTGGAGGACAGTGTTATGGTCCCCTACACACGGTGGGGGCCTTGCCTGTCCCCCTCCGCCCTCCCCAGGGCCCCCCACTCACCTTGGACAGGTCCACCTGGTATTTGCGGCCCAGCTCATCCAAGGACAGCTTGTGATCATCCTGGGGAAGGGAGGCCGGGCCACTTAGGGGAGGGAGGCTGAGCGCACACGCACGTGGGTCTGTGTGTGTGTAGAGGGCATGTGGGGGGCGCAGGGCTGAGGGAGGGAGCCCGGGTGGGGTTGGCATGAGCTCATCCAAGTGCACGGGGGACATGGGATGGGGGACGTGGGACGCGGGACGGCCCCTCCCAATCACCCCAGGAGGCGCTGCCTCACCATGGCCACCTCCTTCTTCAGTTCGTCCAGCTCCTTCTCCTTCTGCTTCTTCTTGCCAGCCCCATTCTCCGCGGTGGTGGCCGCGGGCGAGTGTTCGCGCCCGGCCTGCGGGAGGACAGGGATCAGATGCGGAAACGATCCCTGGGTACCGTCCTCTGCCCCGCGTGGGACCGACGTGCCCGTGGGGGTCCATACTTGGCGGTTTGTCACGTGTAGGCGCCACGTTTGTGGGGATTGAACGCCCTCGGCGATCGAGAGCGCCCCTGTTTTGAGCGTGGAGGTTCCGCTATGGAATGCAGGACGCTATGGACAGATCGACGCCATGTGTTCCCAACGGCTCCCGAAACACTCGAGGGGCGTGGAAGTAACGAGAGCGAGATCTTTCGTGGCAAACCCTGGGGGTCAGGTCAGGCCTGGGGCCCGCGAGTTGTCTCAGGGAAGTGGGTTCACAGCAAAACGGAGCAGGAAGGACAGAGATTTCCCACGGACCCCCAGTCCCTCCGAGCCACGGCCCCCGCCACGGGCGTGCCGCTGTGACCCAAGGTCTGTCGTGTGTGTTGGGGCCCCGCTCGGTGTGGTACACGCCACAGGTCTGGACAAGCGAGCCATGACGTGCCCCCCACCCCCCGGTACGGAGTCCCACAGAGGACGTCACCCTAAACCCTCTGCCCCAGGACAAGGCCGAGCTGCCCGGTCCTGGCCCGGAATCCAGCTCCTGGGAAGCAAGCGGTCAGCAGGGGCCTGGGGACCGGAGGCCGCAGGCAGAGACACCCCGGCCCGCTGGACACTGGGGTCTGCACGTGTCCCCCTGTGACGCGCTTTCGGCACCTTGGGGAGACCCCACAGCCCCGACGGAGTGGGGGGTCTGGTGAAGGGCGACACCCCCTTCCTCAGGTGACACAAGGGCGTGAACGGAAGGCATGGAGTGTCCTTGGTGGGACGGGGCTGAGTGACAGATGAAAGGCAAAGGCCCCGTGGGACCTCTGGGGCACACACAGAATGGGGGTGCCAGGGGGCCGGGGGGCCCAGGCCCCAGAAGCTGTGTACGTCCTGGTGCAAAACAGTTCCCGGAGCTGAGCGTCGAGTGTGTGGTTCTGATGACGCTGTCAGCCCGGCTGTGTGTTGGATGCGGCAGAACCCACCGCCTCCCCCATGGCTCCAGCAGGCAGGCTCAGAGCCTGGGGCATGGCTGTCCCCTCCTCCCGCCCTGGCAGGGAGCCGGGCCTCTGTCGCCAGGAGCCTGTGGCGATCTGGGGCCAGCAGGCCGGCGGGCAAGGAAGAAAGGGAGGAAGCGAGACCACTCCCCCAACCTCAGCCCCCACCCCCCGGCCGGGCTTGAATGTCCCCGAGAACAGAGTGCTCTTTCTGAGACGGCCAGAGGCTGGGACAGAGTGGGGGTGTCTGGGCCGCGGCCACCGCTCCCCCCACCGTGGCCTCTCTGGTGGCAGCTGGGGCTGTTCGCAGCCCTCCCCCATCTCCCCGCCCTTCACAGCCCACGGCTCTGGACGGAGATGCAGGGCCCAGGGGGGCAGGGCAGTGGGGCCCGGGGGCTGAATGTCATTCAAGCTTCAGCTCTAAGTCCCCCCATGTCACCGAATCCCCCCGTGCGAGCAGAACGGGACCTGCTCCTGCACTTGCTACGGGGCAAGCGGGGGGCTCAGGGAGCCAGAGACGCTGAGGTGCAGGGGGAGGTCCCGAGGCAGTGTGTCTCCCCGTGGTCGTCCCCTTGTCCTCCATGAAGCCCCTGCCCCAGGGACAGCTCCTCACAGACCCTCCCACAAGCCCACATGGGCACACCGATGCCCACACACCCGTGGAGACCTGCGCGTCCCCATGTTTGCCCGCTGAGACACCAACGTGGGTGTTCACCCACGAATATCTGCTTCAGACCTAGCCCACAGAGCACATATGGGCGGCACGCGTGTACATGCACACATACACACAGCTGTGCGTGCACACATGCACACAGACACATGCACACACGTGCATACACACAGACATGGACACGCGCACACAGACACATGCATACACACTCTATTTATAGTTCCCACCCTAGCTTAGAACCCTGGTGTCCAAGCCCAGAGTTTTCCCAGATGCTGAACAACACGTCCTGGTCTGACCCGTCCTGGGCCCCCATGAGCAGCGTGCACGGGGATTGGGTCACTTTCTCCAGATGGGAATTTCATTTCCAAGTATCCGAAGCCAGCGCCTCCCCACCCCCATGGCCCTCACCCTTGCCCTTGGTGCCCAGGGCTGCAGAAATACCGCGGGCAGGGCCATCCGGCAGGGGGTGGGAGGCGCTCACAGCCTCTGGGAAAGTCCTGCCAGCCCCCCGGCCAGGACCCTGTCCCGGGACATCCGGGGGGTGTGGGCTGGGGGCGGGGCACGCGCTGCCCACCCCCACCCCCTTCTCAGCTGTCCTTGGAGCTGATGCCCAGAGGCTCGGTGACTCAGAAGCAGATGCTCGCCTGCCCCTCCCCAGCCTCAAAGGGGGCCCGCGGCCTCCCAGGCTGGGGCTCCCAGGAAAGGGAGCATTTCCAGGACAGGGAGAAGGCGGGAGGGTCAACGTGCCAAGTCCCCCATCAGCCCGGAGTCCAGGAGGCGCGGGGAGAGCGGGGACAGGGCTGGGGGTGCGTGATCTGGGGGTGCTATAGCCATGAGCACTTGGGGGCCTGTGTGTGAAGTAGCCGGGAGACTGAGACCCAAGTTCAAACCTGCCCAGCTGTCCTGTGCCCCTCCCTCCACACCCGCCCCAGCCTCTCCCCCTCCTCAGCCGGGGGGGCAGCCCTGCTCCTTGGGGATACTCACCCCACGACCCATCTTGGGGCGCAGCGGCTGCGGGATCTAGATGCGAGAGACGGGTGGGAGATCCCCGAGCCCACACTGTGGTCTGTGGACGGGATGGCCGGGGACTGGGCACCAGACCCAGGGCCAGCAACTGGGTGGCTTTAAATAGGTCCGTCTCCCCCCCACCCCCGCCTGCGCCTCCTCAGAAGGGCCGGCTGTTGAAACCGGATCCCTGAGGGCTCCTCCCCTCCCGCCCCTCCAGCAACCGGCCTCATGGGGTCGTGGGTCCCCCTGTGAGCACCACCCTGTCCCCCGTGAGCGGAGATTAGGGACGTGGTCCTTAGGGGCGGGGGGAGGGGACATCTCAGGCTGCCAGAGGACACACGGGCCACCCTTCCTCTTGGGTTCCCGACAGGGAAACTGAGGCCCAGGGCGATGAAACAACATGAGCTGGTGGACCCAGAACCTGGTCTCCCGAGAGATGGTTTCCGTGCTGTAGACACAGCCAGGGACCCTGGGGCGGGAAGGAGGTCGGGTGGGGGGCCCCAGGCTCGGCCCAGGTACCGGGGTGTCGCCTCGGCTACAGGGGTGTCTCTAGCCTTCTTCCAGCTAGCACGGGGGGTAGGGGGCAGGAGAACCTCCAGGGAGGGACCTGCTGGCCCGGGGTGTTGCTGTCGCTGCTTATCTGATAAAAGCCGAAGACTGAAGGCACCATAGGGGCGGGAGAGAATGCCATCCCCCGGTTCTCGGGGGGTCCCCGTCTTTTTCTGGGTGCACAGTGGGCGTGGAGGAGAGACAGTGGATGGGGGCAGGTCTGAGCCCCCTGAGCCCACAGGAAGCTGGGAGGGAAGTGGGGGGATGGGGCCTTCTGACCCGGCAGGTGCCTCTGGCTGGGCTGGGTCCCTGACCCGGGGGTGGGGGGTGGGGGGGGCACTCCCGCCCCCGGAAACTCCCTGCAGAGGGATTATCAGCCTGGCCTCCAGCAAAGCCACCCAGAGGGCACAGGGCTCAAGTCCGAATTCCTCAGATAGCTGGCTGCTCTGGGGCTGCAGGACATTTTCCATGACAGGGTTCCGGAAGGTTCCATCCTGCTTCCGTCCTTGTCCTCCGGGGTCACAGCTGCAGGGGGGTGCACACCTTCTCCCCGTGGGCCCCTCAGCGAGCCTTGACCTCGGGCCTGGGGGAGAACAGGCCGTGGGAGGTAACGAAGAGCAGAAAGCAGGTCCCAGTTAGAGGAGAGTGAGAGCGGGAGCTGAGGACAGAGCACGCCGGCCGGTGGTCAGACACCAGCAGGGACTGGCTGGCACCGTCGCGAGGAGGTGCTGCCTCGCTCAGCACGGGGGCCGCTGGGGCTCCCGGCGGACGAGGGGGTGACTTGGGATCTAGGAGGCACGGGTCCCCCCCCTTAGCTCCCGGGTGGGGGCCCTGGGTTGTCTTCTGCCCAGGCCTGTCCAGGCCACGGATGAGGCGCAGCCAGCCCTAGCTCCTGAGGGGCTGGGCTCACAGTCCCTGCTTCCCACCCTCGCTCCCTGGCACCTCCCGGAACTGCCCGGCCCCCCCGATGCCCTGGCTCAGATCCCTGTGGCCGGGCCCTGTGCCCACACCCCCTGGCAGGCTCCCTGCCTGCTTCGCGCTGGGTGCACAGGCCCCTTGTGCCCCCCGTGTGGGGCTCAGACAGCAGAGGGAACGGACGGGGCCCCGGGCCCACGCCAAGCACGGCCCCTGAGCACCGTCCCCGCGTGTGCAGCTGAGGGTCCGGGACGTCGGCGGGTGTGCACGCCCGGGTCCGGCTCCGGCTTCCTCAGCACAGCCCACGGTGCCGGGGAGTCCAGGCGCGTGGAATGAGGGGGACACGCAGAGCGTAAGGGTGACCTGGGTGCAGGAGGGAATGCAGCAGGGTGACAGGTGGGTGCTGGGCTTGGAAGGAGCTCTCAGGACCGTGGGGGGTGAGTAGAGGGCGGGACACGGTCCTGGATCGAAGGCACGGTTGGCTCAGGGAGATCTGGGAAGTAGGGGTGTGTGCACCCCTGTGTGTGCAAATGTGTGTGCGCATTGTGCGCGTGTGAGTGCACTGTGTGTGCATGTGCTTGCGCACGTGTGCATGTGTATATGTGTGTGCGCGTGCATGCATGGGGGTGTGTGCATATGTGTGCATATGTGTGTGAGAGACAGGAGGGTCAGGGGTCACGTGGCACACGCACCCCTGTGTGTGGTGCTTGGCTGAGGGGCTGTGGCCATGGGGCCCTGTACGTGGGGAAGGGACCGTGTGAGGCGACCAAATGGCAGCTCCGGAGGACAAACCCTAACGCAAGAGGCCCCGTCCCTGTGGATGTGCGGCCGTGACGCCCCCTCATCTGTGTCCCGGTGCGTGTGGCGTGTGTGAGCGTGAGCATGCGTGCGGGCACGTGCGTGTGCACCGGGTGGGTGGGGGACGCCGCGGGGCTGCTGATGGTTTGCGAGAAGTTCTCCAAGAAACTGTTTCCTCAGTGACCGGCCTCCTGGGGCCTGCAGCCCAGACGTGAAGGTTGTTTCAAGATCATGGAGGAGAACGAGTGGGGAGGGCCGGGGAGGGGAGATGCGGGGAGCCGCCCCTCCTCCCGCCCCCTCTCCCCACTTCTCTGCCCCAGTCGAGTCTGGGCCAAGCCCCCTCCGGGCCTCCCCCTGCGGCCTCTCCTCTCCCCCCAGCCCCTCCTCTCCTCTCGTCTTCAGGGCCTGTGGTCTTGTCACCACCGCCCGGGTTCTGGAACCCTCTGAGGCTGTGGGTGGAAATGTCTCTCTCCAAGGAGAGGCGTCTTGGGTGACCTGGCAGATGGGGAGCCTGGGGAGCCCGGCCAGGTGTGCACGGCCGCCCTCTGTCCAAGCGGCCGTGACCTTGGGGAGTGTGTGGGGGGTCCAGAGCCACGTGGACCACAGGTGGGCCGGGCCTTCTCCCCACCTTTCTTTCCCGTCTCCTCAGAAGGGGTTCCACCAGCCTCTTCCTCTGTCTCTCCGGGTCCCCACATCATTGTTGCTGTTGTTACCTTTACAACCATGTCAGGAGGAATTCAGAAAGTGGCAGAGAGGAAGAGACACCCTGAGGAATGCCCCTCAGCCCCTGCCCGCGCCCACCCCCACCCCCGTCCTCTCTCGGATCTCGGGGTGGGGGGACCCCGTGTCCGGGTCTAGACGCGCAGGTGCAAGTTCAAGGCAGAAGAAGGCAAGGGCCCCGCCTGGGCCCCCCCTGTGCAGGGCGGGTGCCTGGAGGTCAGGCCGGCTGACCTGGGCCCTGGGGGAGCCGCTCACCAGCTGTGTGACTGGGCTGGGCACCCCCCCCCCACGGCCTTGCCCGGGTCAGACTCACAACGTCCCCGAGGTCCCTCTGCAGCTGATGGCCCCCAAGTCCCGGGTGAGCAGGAGACGGTTGTATGGGCTGCACCTGCGTGAGAACCACCTGCTGGTGGTTCACGTTCACAAGGAGGTTCCTGGGGGGAAGACGCCCCCATGGGAGGCAGACGCCCCCACCTCGCTTATCAGTAAGACCCACAGACAATGAGTTTGGTCCCCTGGTGTCTCACAGGGAAAGGACGGGGTCTGGGTGCCTCCGGGCGCGGCTGGGGGTGCAGCTGGGGGGCCCTCACCGTCCTGGTTTCCATGTGATCGGCCAGGGGAGAGCGTTTCCAGACTCTGGGGCCTGGGGAAGCGTAGGGGGGAGCCGTGCTGAGTGTGGGGACAGGGGTCACAGCTGGGCCCTGTGGGGCGTCCGCTTGGCTTTGATTCCATCCGGGCAGGAGGGGGCAGCACCCCGTTTGCTTTGGCCTGAGATCTGAGGCAGGTTCTGGCCCAGAGCGGCCCGCCTCCCGCGCCCCTATCCCTCGGGGGGCCCGGCTCCTCGTTCCCGCCTCCACGTGACAGGGGTACAGGTGTGTGTCTGCCTGTCCTCTCTGGGGGTCCAGATGTCTGGCTAGGACAGGGCACCCCGCAGGCATCTGACAGGCGGGGCCGCAGCCTCGTGTCCCGTGGGCTGCTCCCCGGGGGGCTCCCGGGAGCTGGGCCTGCTCTGTGCCTCAGTTTCTCTGCACAACCAGGTGCCTCGTGCGTCTGGGTGGGTGGATGCTCCCGGTGCTGCCCCCTGGGGGGTGTGAGCCCCTGGCTGGTCAGGCTGTGAGCACCCCCTGTGCTGGGGCGACCCCCATGACCGAGGTGAGCACGGGTGACAGTGGGTCCCCAAGTCCCTGCACCCCCGCCCTTCACCTGGGGGCTCCTCCCGGCGAGCGCCTGGGCCCCCAGGGACTCCCCCCGACTTCCTGAAGCCCCCACCCCCTTCAAGGCCGTGTCTGAGGCTGGAGTCCCAGCCTCAGCGCGTTGTACATGGTTGGGAACATGGAAGCTTTGTGTCGTCTACCTCGCTTCCTGCCTGGTAACCGCTGTGCCGCCCCCACCGCCCCCCAGACCCCCGCTCCCCCTCGGGGTGATGGTTTGTCCTGCGCCGGGGACAGACGCCCGAAAGAGCAGTCCTGGCTGCCGTGAGCTCTGGTCTCCACTGTCGCGGCCGTCACCACGCGGCTGTTCCCAGGGCTCGTTTTCGGCCCTGGCTTCCCAGGGTCCTGGCCTTGGGGCCGCCAGCTTCGTGGCAGTTGAATCATCTCCAGCCGCAGAGCCGAGGTGGTTTTGGCAGGGATGGGAGGTTCAGGTCCGACACTGGAAGCCTTCTGTCAGCCGTGGCGGGAAGTGACCCGGGTGGCATGCTCTGGACGGAGCAGCGAGCCCACCATGGGGGTGGCAGGCTCCCAGGGGCGAAGACCCCGCCTCCCTCAGTCCTGTGGAGCTTCCTGGCCACGCTGGGCCGGGGGACAGCGCCCCAAAGTGCCCACCGTGGCCTTGAGATGCTCAAAGCCGAGATGGGGGGAGACTCAGGTGCACACGGGCCCTGCAGTGACATCGCAGAGCAGGGACCTCAGCCAGTGGCCGAGGTCGGGGTCACGGAAGCCGCAGAAAGGCCGCTCCCTCCCACGGCGCTCCCCCACCCCTGCATCCCATCTGTTGCTTTATTTTCGGTCTTTATTTCTGGATTTGTTTTCTCTCTGCTTTCCCAGCAGAGAGCCTGGGGGAGGAATTCCACCCCTGTGTCCTTTGGACTCGGGAAGAGAGGACTTGTCCTCTGTGCAGCCGTGGGCGCCGAGGCCTGGGGCACCCAGGTGTGGATGGTGCTGGGCCCAGGGGCTGTCCCGAGGGGGGTCCGGGGAGGGTGTGGGGGGTCCGGGGAAGG